>JARQOD010009054.1:0-33024 GCA_033576555.1 Oophaga sylvatica | reverse complement strand
GGCTCAGTATGATTCTCCTCCATCACTGGAGGCTGCTATGGCCCTCGCTATTCGCATTGATAGACGAATTCGGGGAAGACGCGAGGTAACTCCGCCTCCCGTGATGACTCCGCCTACTAATAAAGTCCCTTATACTGAGGTTCCCCTGGTCTGTTCTGAGGAACCCATGCAGTTGGGAGGGACATCTTTTTGTAGGAGAGAATCGGCGGTGCGCCGCAAGACTAGAAGGTGTTTCTTTGCGGGAGAGAGGACATTTTGTTGGGGGGTGTCCATCCCGGGCCTCTTTGAGCAAAGGAGTTAACCTGGGAGTGTGTATTTCGTCCCCAAATCCCTCTCAGTTTCTCGTGCCTGCGGAGGTGGTGATTGGTACTAGAACTGAGAGGATTTCTGTTTTTCTTGATAGTGGGTCCGGGGCTAATCTGGTGGACGCTCGGTTTGCCCAGGTGCATGGTATGCAACTGAGTGTATTGGCCAAACCGGTCCCTATAGTCTCTATTGATTCTAGACCTCTCGGTCAAGGTAGCTTGGTACAAGCTGTTCATAACATAGATCTTCGAGTAGGGGCAATACATAAAGAGCAATTGTCTTGTTATGTGTTGGAGGGTCTACCTACTCCTATTGTGTTGGGACTTCCTTGGTTGGCTAAACATAACCCAGTGATTGATTGGCAATCCAGAAAGATAAGCCAGTGGGGTGAATTTTGCAGGAATAACTGCATGAGCACGGTCATCGGTGCGGTTGTGCCTAGGACTTTGTCTCCTTTTCTGGAGGACTTTGGGGAGATGTTCTCAGAGGAGGGGTGTAAAGAGTTTCCTCCTCATCGCGCATATGACGGCTCAATAAAGTTGCTTCCTGATGCCTTATCTCGTACTTTCCCAGGGGCCGGGAAGACGGATGATCCGGTTCCTATTCCTCAGGAGGGAGTTGTAGTGTCAGCTGTATGCTCTGAGCTTGAGGGGGAGGTATTGGGGGCTCAGGGGGACGCCCCTGTGGGACTTCCAGGGAGACTGATAGTTCCAGATCGGTTAAGACTGAAGGTTACGGGGAACCGTTACAAACGGATGGCTGATAGGGGGAGAGTTTTTGGTCTAGATCTGAAGGTGAACGATCTGGTTTGGTTGTCTACCAGGAATATAAAACTTAAAGTTTCCTCCTGGAGGTTGGGTCCCAGATTCATCGGGCCGTACAGGATCAGTTCCATAATTAATCCGGTGGCATTTCGTCTGGACCTCCCTCCTACGTTTAAAATTCATAATGTGTTTCACAAGTCATTACTTAAAAAGTATGTGGCACCAGTCATACCGTCACCTCTACCTCCTCCTTCAGTGGTGGTCAATGATAAGGTGGAATTTCATGGGTCGAAAATCATTGACTCACGTCTCAGTCGCCGATCCCTTCAGTACTTGGTTCATTGGAGGGGGTATGGTCCTGAGGAGAGGACGTGGGTCCCTGCGTCTGATGTTAACGCAGATCGATTGGTTCGGACCTTTCTCACAACTCACCCGGGCAGACCTGGCCCTGAGGGTCCGGAGTCCCCTCGTAGAGGGGGGGGTACTGTCATGGGTGTATCGCCACGAGGATCGTCGCGATTACACACTCTGACTTCTCACAGCTGAGTTGCTGTTTCTTTGTGTTTGGTAATGAGGGAGTTAATTTTACCTAGCTCTTTGCTAAGACTAGGTCCAGCCTCGCCCGGCTGCTTTTGATTATGTTCTAATTAGATTCCTTCATATACCTGCCAGTCTGCTTGTTAGATGCCGGTGAAAGCATTCATGTAGTCTAGCAGACTGGATCGGTTCTGAGAATACTTAAGCTAAGAGCTCCTTAGTTGTTTTTACTCTTACAGCTTATAGTTTATCTCTGAGACCTTAGGTGTTCCTACTGTGTGTGAGTGTTGTATGTAAGACTTTATTTACTTTATTTCTTGTCTTTCTTGTATGTCTTTCTGTTCATTAACCGTTACCTGTTCATTCCCTTTGGTGGTAATCAGGGTCCTTCTTAGGACTAGATTACAGTTGGCAGGGATTGATAGGAGACAGGGTTTACGCTGGTGGCCTGGACCTCTGTACCTTTAACAGTACCTCCAGGTAGAGGGATTAGTTAGGACCCCAGTTTAGGGTCAGCATAGACCCCGGTCACCCTCTAGCCGGAGACAGTGTATAACGGATTCCGTATTGACCCACTGGACATTGTCAGGTAATTCTATGTTATCATATATCTATGCGCATGTTATATAGGATGTTGCCCTTTTGATATAGATTACTGACATCACATATATATATATCTGCTATACAGCGTGACATTATGTCTCTGATCACTCTGAGGTAAAGGGATGGAACTTTCCTGCAGCTCTGATAACACTGCAACCAGGGGCTAACTGGCTGGCAAATTTTAGTCTGGGGGGCAAGCACACAGCAGTGGTCCATGAGTAGCGGCCCATCGTCAAAAAGGTTGTCCGATCTTAAGCTACAAGTCTAAACTCACTATATGTGAATCCTCACATCATGTGCGCTGTGAGGATTCTCTGGTGCTGCTGGTGGGAGCGGGCAGTTATGTGATCAAGTATGTGATATGTATATTGCCGGCCACATTACAACTAGACTGTTTCTGGCCTTGCTCAATACAGGTGTAAATAAGTGAGGCCAACCAAGCAAGGCTAGTTGTCATGTATGCAAATCACATACCTGAAGTCACATGCCCGCTGAATCACCACATCACTGCGAGCAATGTGAGGATTCACGAGTCTGCAGTCACAGAGTAACTTGTAACTTAAAACTGGACAATCCCTTTAACATGTTTACCTCCGGCTGCTTCATAGGCTGAATTCCTACTACTACTACTGTATTTCCTGTCTGAGAGCTGCTCAGTGAAAAACCTGACAGTACTCAGATCAGCTCAGATGAGCGTTTCTATTGATCAAGCAAATCACATATTATGCTCATGTATTATTTTTAAACTAGATACACATTTTCAGATATGTAGTAAAGCAAAGTATGTTATGCTTCTCATCATTACCTAGGAATTTTTTTTCTTTTTACAATGCTCTATACTGGTCACACCTTGACCTGCCTACAGAACCTCAGAGATCACATATGGAACCATATAATTTTCAGTTTTAATATAGCCATGAAGCACTTTATAGTTTGCTACATGTGTACATGATCAGAACCAGTAGTAGAATGAAGTGACAGAATCGTCAGTAGATAAATGCAGTGACAGAACCACCATCAGTAAATGAATGCAGCACCAGGACCCCCATCAGTAGATGAATGCAGCACCAGGACCCCCATCAGTAGATTAATGCAGCGATAGAACCCACATCAGTAGATGAATACAGGGACAGAACCACCATCAGTAGATGAATGCAGCACCAGGACCCCCATCAGTAGATGAATGCAGCGATAGAACCACCATCAGTAGATGAATACAGGGACAGAACCATCATCAGTAGATGAATGCAGGGACAGAACCACCATCAGTGGATGAATGCAGCGATAGAACCCCTATCAGTAGATGAATGCAGGGACAGAACAACCATCAGTAGATGAATGCAGGGACAGAACCACTATCAGTAGATGAATGCAGGGTCAGAACCAACATCAGTAGATGAATGCAGCGACAGAACCACTATCAGTAGAAGAATGCAGTGCCAGAACCACCATCAGTAGATGAATGCAGTGCCAGAACCAACATCAGTGGATGAATGGAGAGACAGAACCACCATCAGTAGATGAATGCAGCACCAGATCCCCCATCAGTAGATGAATGCAGGGACAGAACCACCATCAGTAGATGAATGGAGCACCAGAACTCCCATCAGTAGATGAATGCAGGGACAGAACCACTGTGTAGCCCTGGTGTTAGGCACACGCAGTACCCTGGAGAGTGTGTGGCGAGACAGCAGTTTAATGCTAAATATTCATTCACTCAACATATACTAGACACACCCTTAGGGTAGTGGAGTTTACTCTTGAGGGAGTGGTCAAGGCGTATGTGTTAGAGTGATTTTAGTGAGTCTAGTTCCTGTCTTCGGGCAGAGAAGACGTCTGGAGTTTAGTTCCTGACTTGAGAGTGAGAGGACGTCTGGAGGGAGGAAGCAGTCCAGATTGCTCTATCACCAGTTCGGAAAGTGGAGTCTAGTATAGGTGTTTTAATTCACCTTAGCCTAGTCAGAGCTGTACCTCATCAGCATACACTGGAAGGAAAGAAGAAGTTTAGTGCAGAAAGTCTTCAGCATCCTGTCTAAAGGACGGTATAAGGTTCAGAGACGTGCTCCTGCCTATTGATAACTGAGCATCTGTAGCTAACTTTGAAGTGAAGGAAAAGAAAGAAGTGACTACTCGACCCTTGGCTAGTGTGAGTGCTTATGTTACCAGCGAGGACAAGGCGAAAGGCACAGTGGTTTATTGGAATAGTGCTTACGGATTGAAGAAGTCCTGCACATTGCTACCGGTCACTGGGGACCGAAGGATCACTACTGTTTCAAGCATAGTGATAAGAAAACCAGGAATTTACCGGACCTTAGGTCGCGGCAAACAAGCCCCTTATAGTCAGTACGTAACTGGGGTCAGGGGAAGTGAAGACTTTGAGTCAGTGCACGACAAGATAAGAATTCAGCTTCTTCGCAGGAAGGCTCCTAACACAAAGCTGACTGGGCGGTACAGCTATAGATTAGCTGGAGATTTTGAGGGAACTACGCTTCAGGCTGGTTGTACTCGTTGTATTGGAAGAAAGGAGGCCCCTAACTTGTCCAGCTGCTGTCTCAAGATACGCTCTCCTTGGATCAGCCTCCCTGGGACCTGCCTGAACATCTTACAAGTAAAGGTATGGAAAGACGCTGACCGTGTGAGACTGTGTTCTTTATCTGCACCCGACTTCACAAATCCCATAGACTTTGAGGGACCAGTCCCACCTGTAGGGGACCCGACATCTAGCTGCCTCACCATCCCCTCAGAGATCTACAGCAGCGCTGGTACAAATTACCAGAATACTACAGGTGGCGTCACGAACTGTATATAAACCTATCCCCTGTAAATATATCCCCAACATACGCCAGACCGCCCGGGCCACAGACCGAGCCACAGCTACCTGTGACAATCCCATAGACTTCTACGGGCTCGGCTCTGAGTACCCCATTGCCCTGGTAACCCACAATTGTGGTGGCGGGTCGACACACAAACTTGGCGTCACGAACAGGATTGGTAAACTCGCAGAATTGCGAGCCCTGTGTGCCTAAGGAATTGTTTTTGTGAAAAAGGACTGTTTGCACTTTTGGCGCCAAAATCGCCATTTTTGTCGCCATATTCGCGCCCTCAGGCGCTGGAGAAGAAGGTGGGCGTACCTTCGTGGGCGTGTACCCCCTGTGGCGCGAAGAAAATGCCTGCCCTCTCAAAGTGCTATTACAACATGCGATCCTGCCCTACAGCAAAGGAGGTCCGCCTCCTCTTCACCTTCCCTGCGAGGAGGAGGAGACGCAAACCCCACCTCCACGGAAGAGACCGGATGTCTCCGCAGAAAGAAGAGAGAATCTTCTGGAACATCATGGAGGCAGGACGTGTGCAGCCGAGCAGGGAAGCGGAGGAAGGCAGGCCCCGTGCCCCAGCCAAGCTGCCACCAGCACCTGAGTTATCCGTGGTCCTGCACCTGCAACAGGCGTTGCTAGAGACAAGAGAAGAAAATGCACGCCTGAAGAAGATGGTCCAGTACCAACCTGGCTTTGAAGAGATCGAGAGACGCCGGCGTACCCTGGAACAGCGGAGGCTGTGGGACACGGTGATCTCTCCCCTCAACGACCCCCCACGATTCCAGATACCGAAGAGTCTGCTGCCCAAGGCGAAGGAGCAACCGGAGGCTGCCCCCGAAAGTACCGATCCCGATCCCACCGGTGAAGCGGTGGAAGCGAAGGAGGTTGAGGAGGTACAGCCAATCCCGGAACGCCCGCCCTGCCAAGAGGCCGCAGCAGATGATCGGTCCCCGGCAGGGACACCGGAGGGGTCCTGTCCGTCACTACCAGATGTGGACTGGGACGAAATGGCGCGCCTGGATGACGTCGCCTATACCGCCCAGTGGGAACAGGAATGGCAGAGTCGTGAGGAGAAGAAGAAACGCCAGCAGGAGGAAGAGCGGGAAGCTCAGCGGAACCGTCAGCAACAATATGCAGAGCTGATCGCGGACAAAGAGAGTGTCCGGAGAGATAAAGGTACCCTGAGGGAACCGCGGCGGCAGGGGTGTGTGACTGAGTTCCAGCTCCGGAAGGGCTGGGGCTTTATCCGTGAACCGGGCCTCTACCCAGGGGTCTTTGTCAGCAGGCGTGACGTAGAATCTCACCTACCGCAAGGCCATCCCGGGAGGGACTTAGTAAATGGAGACCTCGTCACGTACACACGGCATTGGGGAATGAAGGGATGGTATGCCCTTAACGTCACCATCGTCCGTGACCCCGTCCCAGACGCAGGTAACGTCACCACTACCGCAGCGTCCCCGTCTCTAGATCAAGCAGTAACTGGCCGTGCCCCAGCATCGCCCCCTGCAAATTCATCGCAACTAGCGACCCAGAGTTCATCGCAAAAGAAAGTTATATCTTCATCGCAACAAGCGACCCAGTCTAAATCGCAATCTATGACACGGTCCATATCCTTAACTGTGATTGAAACGCAATCGGTGTCACGTGAGGAGAATGTACCTGTTGCGCCCCTAGAGGTTCGCACGAGAACTGTGGCGACCCAGACCCTAATCGCAGCGCATGATTTGCTAGTCCTGGGATCTAGGGCCCATTGCATTGTTCCAGCCCCCGGGGTGGAAAATGTATTGGAAAGTGTATTAGAAGAAAATGAATAAATAGTAAAGAAGAATCGGTGAGATCCATATCGGGTCTACCATAAGTAGAAAGTTTGAAAATGTTTTATAAGTTTTTGCACAAGTTGAAAAGTACAACGTATATGATGCATATATATTTTGCTAACCGTAGAATGCCCGGCTGGGTAAACAGTAACCAGAAAAAGTTTTTGCACTTTAGTATTATGTGATATTATATAATATGTCTTTGGTTTTACATTGGACTTGGAGGTTGAGGACTATGCCAACCCAGAACTTACTTGTAAATAGTTGCGCTTCGGTGCCCTATCTTGGTTTTACATAAACCAGTACAACTACCTCTGAAAACAAAACCCGTGTGGTGTGGCACTGAGTGAGGTCTGCAATTGGATGTCCTGCAGCCCACCCAGGACCTACGTTGAAGGTTTGGTGCGGGTCCTTCACAAGTATATTGTATATTTATTGAATGCTATTTAATATTTGTATTTCTATAATGTTTGCAACGTTCAAGATATCCTCACCTCCCGGATGGGACGAACCAATGTTAACTGTTTAATGTTTATTGCATAAAAAAAAAAGTCTCTTTTTTATTTTACAGCCCGGGAGTGCTGTCTTTTACCATGGGGGAATGTGTAGCCCTGGTGTTAGGCACACGCAGTACCCTGGAGAGTGTGTGGCGAGACAGCAGTTTAATGCTAAATATTCATTCACTCAACATATACTAGACACACCCTTAGGGTAGTGGAGTTTACTCTTGAGGGAGTGGTCAAGGCGTATGTGTTAGAGTGATTTTAGTGAGTCTAGTTCCTGTCTTCGGACAGAGAAGACGTCTGGAGTTTAGTTCCTGACTTGAGAGTGAGAGGACGTCTGGAGGGAGGAAGCAGTCCAGATTGCTCTATCACCAGTTCGGAAAGTGGAGTCTAGTATAGGTGTTTTAATTCACCTTAGCCTAGTCAGAGCTGTACCTCATCAGCATACACTGGAAGGAAAGAAGAAGTTTAGTGCAGAAAGTCTTCAGCATCCTGTCTAAAGGACGGTATAAGGTTCAGAGACGTGCTCCTGCCTATTGATAACTGAGCATCTGTAGCTAACTTTGAAGTGAAGGAAAAGAAAGAAGTGACTACTCGACCCTTGGCTAGTGTGAGTGCTTATGTTACCAGCGAGGACAAGGCGAAAGGCACAGTGGTTTATTGGAATAGTGCTTACGGATTGAAGAAGTCCTGCACATTGCTACCGGTCACTGGGGACCGAAGGATCACTACTGTTTCAAGCATAGTGATAAGAAAACCAGGAATTTACCGGACCTTAGGTCGCGGCAAACAAGCCCCTTATAGTCAGTACGTAACTGGGGTCAGGGGAAGTGAAGACTTTGAGTCAGTGCACGACAAGATAAGAATTCAGCTTCTTCGCAGGAAGGCTCCTAACACAAAGCTGACTGGGCGGTACAGCTATAGATTAGCTGGAGATTTTGAGGGAACTACGCTTCAGGCTGGTTGTACTCGTTGTATTGGAAGTAAAGGAGGCCCCTAACTTGTCCAGCTGCTGTCTCAAGATACGCTCTCCTTGGATCAGCCTCCCTGGGACCTGCCTGAACATCTTACAAGTAAAGGTATGGAAAGACGCTGACCGTGTGAGACTGTGTTCTTTATCTGCACCCGACTTCACAAATCCCATAGACTTTGAGGGACCAGTCCCACCTGTAGGGGACCCGACATCTAGCTGCCTCACCATCCCCTCAGAGATCTACAGCAGCGCTGGTACAAATTACCAGAATACTACAGGTGGCGTCACGAACTGTATATAAACCTATCCCCTGTAAATATATCCCCAACATACGCCAGACCGCCCGGGCCACAGACCGAGCCACAGCTACCTGTGACAATCCCATAGACTTCTACGGGCTCGGCTCTGAGTACCCCATTGCCCTGGTAACCCACAATTGTGGTGGCGGGTCGACACACCACCATCAGTAGATGAATGCAGGGTCAGAACCAACATCAGTAGATGAATGCAGTGACAGAAACACCATCAGTAGATGAATGCAGGAATAGAACCACCATCAGTAGATGAATGCAGGAATCATGAACCACCACCATCAGTAGATGAATGCAGGGTACAGAACCACCATCAGTAGATGAATGCAGGCAGAACACATCATGAGAATGCAGCAGAACCATCAGTAGATGAATGCAGGGACAGAACCACCATCAGTAATGAATGCAGTGTCAGAACCAACATCAGTAGATGAATGCAGCGACAGAACCACCATCAGTAGATGAATGCAGTGCAGAACCACCATCAGAATGAATGCAGGCTAGAACCACCATCAGTAGATGAATGCAGGGACAGAACCAACCATCAGTAGATAAATGCAGGACAGAACCACCATCAGTAGATGAATGCAGGGTCAGAACCAACCATCAGTAGATGAATGCAGCGACAGAACCCCCATAAGTAGATGAATGCAGTGCAGAACCACCATCAGTAGATGAATGCAGGACAGAACCCCATCAGTAGATGAATGCAGGGACATAGAACCCCCATCTGTAGATGAATGCAGGGTCAGAACCACCATCAGTAGATAATGCAGCAAGAACACCTATCAGTAGATGAATGCAGGGACAGAACAACCATCAGTAGATGAATGCAGGGACAGAACCACATCAGTAGATGAATGCAGGGTCAGAACCCCATCAGTAGATGATGCAGGGACAGAACCACCATCAGTAGATGAATGCAGGTCAGAACCACATCAGTAGATGAATGCAGGACAGAACCACCATCAGTAGATGAATGCAGGAATAGAACCACCATCAGTAGATGAATTCAGGACAGAACCACCATCAGTAGATGAATGCAGGACAGAACCACCATCAGTAGATGAATGCACGGTCAGAACCACCATCAGTAGATGAATGCAGGGCAGAACAACATCAGTAGATGAATGCAGGACAGAACCACATCAGTAGATGAATGCAGGGTCCAGAACCAACATCAGTAGATGAATGCAGCGACAGAACCACATCAGTAGATGAATGAAGTGCCAGATCCACCATCAGTAGATGAATGCAGGGTCAGAACCAACATCAGTAGATGAATGCAGCGACAGAACCACCATCAGTAGATGAATGCAGTGCCAGATCCACCATCAGTAGATGAATGCAGGACAGAATCACTATCAGTAGATGAATGCAGGGTCAGAACCAACATCAGTAGATGAATGCAGCGACAGAACCACCATCAGTAGAAGAATGCAGTGCCAGAACCACCATCAGTAGATGAATGCAGTGCCAGAACCACCATCCGTGATGAATGCAGAGACAGAACCACCATCAGTAGATGAATGCAGCACCAGAACCTCCATCAGTAGATGAATGCAGGGACAGAACCACCATCAGTAGATGAATGCAGCACCAGAACCCCCATCAGTAGATGCATGCAGGGACAGAACCACCATCAGTAGATGAATGCAGGGTCAGAACCAACATCAGTAGATGAATGCAGTGACAGAACCACCATCAGTAGATGAATGCAGGAATAGAACCACCATCAGTAGATGAATGCAGGAACAGAACCACCATCAGTAGATGAATACAGGGTCAGAACCACCATCAGTAGATGAATGCAGGGACAGAACAACCATCAGTAGATGAATGCAGGGACAGAACCACATCAGTAGATGAATGCAGGGACAGAACCACATCAGTAGATGAATGCAGGGTCAGAACCAACATCAGTAGATGAATGCAGCGACAGAACCACCATCAGTAGATGAATGCAGTGCCAGAACCACCATCAGTAGATGAATGCAGCACCAGAACCCCCATCAGTAGATGAATGCAGGGACAGAACCACCATGAGTAGATGAATGCAGCACCAGAACCCCATCAGTAGATGAATGCAGGTACAGAACCACATCAGTAGATGAATGCAGTGACAGAACCACCATCAGTAGATGAATGCAGGAATAGAACCACCATCAGTACATGAATGCAGGAACAGAACCACCATCAGTAGATAAATGCAGGGTCAGAACCACCATCAGTAGATCAATGCAGGGTCAGAACTACCATCAGTAGATGAATGCAACAATAGAACCACCATCAGATGAATGCAGGGTTAGAACCATCATCAGTAGATGAATGCAGAAATAGAAGCACCATCAGTAGATGAATACAGCAATAGAACCACCATCAGTACATGAATGCAGGGACAGAACCACCATCAGTAGAAGAATGTAGGAATAGAACCACCATCAGTAGATGAATGCAGGAACAGAACCACCATCAGTAGATGAATGCAGGGTCAGAACCACTATCAGTAGATGAATGCAGGGACAGAACAACCATCAGTAGATGAATGCAGGGAGAGAACCACCATCAGTAGATGAATGCAGGGTCAGAATCAACATCAGTAGATGAATGCAGCGACAGAACCACCATCAGTAGATGAATGCAGTACCAGAATCACAATCAGCAGATGAATGCAGTGCCAGAACCACCATCAGTAGATGAATGCAGGGACAGAACCACCATCAGTAGATGAATGCAGGGTCAGAACCAACATCAGTAGATGAATGCAGCGACAGAACCACCATCAGTAGATGAATGCAGTGCCAGATCCACCATCAGTAGATGAAAGCAGTGCCAGTACCACCATCAGTAGATGAATGCAGTGCCAGAACCACCATCAGTAGATGAATGCAGTGCCAGAACCACCATCAGTGGATGAATGCAGCGACAGAACCACCATCTGTAGATGAATGCAGGGACAGAACCACCATCTGTAGATGAATGCAGGGACAGAACCCCATCTGTAGATGAATGCAGGGTCAGAACCAACATCAGTAGATGAATGCAGGGACAGAACCACTATCAGTAGATGAATGCAGGTCCGAACCAACATCAGTAGATGAATGCAGCGACAGAACCACCATCAGTAGAAGAATGCAGTGCCAGAACCACCATCAGTAGATGAATGCAGTGCCAGAACCACCATCAGTGGATGAATGCAGAGACAGAACCACCATCAGTAGATGAATGCAGCACCAGAACCCCCATCAGTAGATGAATGCAGGGACAGAACCACCATCAGTAGATGAATGCAGCACCAGAACCCCCATCAGTAGATGCATGCAGGGACAGAACCACCATCAGTAGATTAATGCAGGGTCAGAACCAACATCAGTAGATGAATGCAGTGACAGAACCACCATCAGTAGATGAATGCAGGAATAGAACCACCATCAGTAGATGAATGCAGGAACAGAACCACAATCAGTAGATGAATGCAGGGTCAGAACCACCATCAGTAGATGAATGCAGGGACAGAACCACATCAGTAGATGAATGCAGGGTCAGAACCAACATCAGTAGATGAATGCAGCGACAGAACCACCATCAGTAGATGAATGCAGTGCCAGAGCCACCATCAGTAGATGAATGCAGTGCCAGAACCACCATCAGTAGATGAATGCAGGAACAGAACCACCATCAGTAGATGAATGCAGGGTCAGATCCAACATCAGTAGATGAATGCAGCGACAGAACCACCATCAGTAGATGAATGCAGTGCCAGAACCACATCAGTAGATGAATGCAGTGCCAGAACCACCATCAGTGGATTAATGCAGAGACAGAACCACCATCAGTGGATGAATGCAGCACCAGAACCCCCATCAGTAGATGAATGCAGGACAGAACCACCATCAGTAGATGAATGCAGCACCAGAACCCCCATCAGTAGATGAATGCAGGGACAGAACCACCATCAGTAGATGAATGCAGTGACAGAACCACCATCAGTAGATGAATGCAGGAATAGAACCACCATCAGTAGATGAATGCAGGAACAGAACCACCATCAGTAGATGAATGCAGGGTCAGAACCACCATCAGTAGATTAATGAAGGGTCAGAACCACCATCAGTAGATGAATGCAACAAAAGAACACCATCAGTAGATGAATGCAGGAACAGAACCACCATCAGTAGATGAATGCAGGAACAGAACCACCATCAGTAGATGAATGCAGGGTCAGAACCACCATCAGTAGATGAATTAAGGGTTAGAACCATCATCAGTAGATGAACGCAGAAATAGAAGCACCATCAGTAGATGAATACAGCAATAGAACCACCATCAGTAGATGAATGCAGGGACAGAACCACCATCAGCAGATGAATGCAGGGACAGAACCACCATCATTAGATGAATGCAGGGACAGAACCCCATCAGTAGATGAATGCAGTGACAGAACCTCCATCAGTAGATGAATTCAGGGACAGAACTCCCATCAGTAAATGAATGTAGGGACAGAACCCCCATCAGTAGATGAATGCAGGGACAGAACCACCATCAGTAGATGAATGCAGGGACAGAACCATCATCAGTAGATGAATGCAGGGACAGAACCACAGAGAAGTAGATAAATTCAGGGACAGAACCACCATCAGTAGATGAATGCAGGGACAGAACCACCATCTGTAGATGAATGCAGGGACAGAACCACCATCATGTAGATGAATGCAGGGACAGAACCACCGTCAGTAGATGAATGCAGGAACAGAACCACCATCAGTAGATGAATGCAGGAACAGAACCACCATCAGTAGATGAATGCAGGGTTAGAACCACCATCAGTAGATGAATGCAGGGTCAGAACCACCATCAGTAGACGAATGCAGGGTCAGAACCATCATCAGTAGATGAATGCAACAATAGAACCACCATCAGTAGATGACTGCAGCGTCAGAACCATCATCAGTAGATGAATGCAGAAATAAAACCACCATCAGTAGATGAATACAACAAAGAACCACCATCAGTAGATGAATGCAGGGACAGAACCACCATCAGCAGATGAATGCAGGGACAGAACCACCATCAGTAGATGAATGCAGGGACAGAACCCCCATCAGTAGATGAATGCAGGGACAGAACCCCCATCAGTAGATGAATGCAGGGACAGAACCACCATCAGTAGATGAATGCAGGGACAGAACCACAGAGAAGTAGATAAATGCAGGTACAGAACAACCATCAGTAGATGAATGCAGGGACAGAACCACTGTTATGATCTGCTACAAGCACTAAGGAAAGGAGGGAATTCTGTCCCTACAATAGGACTGAGCTGGATCCCTACGATGTAACGGGGGACCTGATCCTGCGACCAGACCCGCTAAAGTCCTCAGCTAGTCTGAACGAAGACCTATAGTTGCGAGGGAGGAATCCCTACAAGATCTAGGGACTGGGTGAAAAGGTGGACACCTCCTAACAGAAAGTGTAGCAGGGAATATAAAACAGAAAACAAATACTAAGAGATCCTAAGATCAAGCAAAACTGACAGAGTAAGGCACCTAAGCACCTGGCTAGCTTAAGAGTAGATAATACAATGAAGTCCAGCAAAGCCAGAAGGGCGGAGCCAGACTAAATAGGGAAAAAAGGTCATGTGACCAGCACACTGAAACAAAATCTAACAAGAGGGTTCTAACAGTACACTCCCTTCTAAGAGGATCCTTTGGATCCCCTAGGACTTAGGCTTATCCGGAAACCTCTTGTGAAACGCTCTGACAAGTCTAGACGCAGAAACATCATCCGCCCTCACCCATGAGTTATCCTCGGGTCCATAACCCTTCCAAGCGACGAGGTACTGCAAACTCCCTCTATACCGTCTAGAATTTAGGATGCCGGAAATCTCATATTGCCCGTCCTCCACCACCAGGGGAACACCACCAGGGGAACAGTGGCCGAGACGTCTCCATCTGAGACCTCAGCTTTTTTCAAGAGAGAAACATGAAACACCGGATTAATCTTCCAGGAGGTAGGAAGCTCCAACTTAACAGCAGATTGCTTAATAACCTGAAGCACCTTAAAGGGCCCTACAAACTTGAGACCCAATTTCTTAGACGGAATCCTCAAGCGCAGATTCTTAGAGGACAACCAAACCATGTCACCAATAGCAAACAAAACCTCTTGTCGTTTTCTATCAAAATACACTTTGGATCTTTTGTTAGCCTCCTGAAGATTACCACGTACATCAGTCCAAACTCTCTCCAAAACACCAGAAAAATTCTCCTCTTCAGGTACAGCCGATCCCAACTTGGAAAATGACCCAAAAGACGGATGTCTCCCAGTACAACAAAAAAAAGGCGAACAACCAGCAGAAGCGGATGTATGATTGTTAAGAGCAAACTCAGCAAGTGGCAGAAACTCAGACCACCCCTCTTGATTATCAGTCACAAAACAACGCAAGAACTGCTCAACATCCTGGTTTTTCCTTTCTGTCTGGCCATTAGACTCAGGATGATATCCGGATGAAAACGACAAATGAACTCCCAACCTGTCACAAAAAGAGCGCCAAAAACGAGCCACAAACTGAGGTCCCCTATCAGAAACAATGTCAGTAGGAACACCATGTAGTCTGACTATTTCCTTGACAAAGGCCTTAGCGAGAGTCTTAGCGCAGGGCAATTTGATGAAAGGAACCAAGTGACACATCTTGCTAAAACGGTCCACGACCACCCAGATGACAGTGAAACCCTCAGAGGAGGGAAGGTCAGTAATAAAGTCCATAGCCAAATGTGTCCAAGGTGCACTAGGGACCTCCAGAGGACAAAGCAACCCCGCAGCAGGAGTATGAGAAGACTTAGATCTAGCACACACCGTGCATTGACGCACCCACTTAATGACTTCCTTCTGCCATCCTGGCCACCAAAAACTGCGACCCACAAGTCTCTTGGTCTCAGAGATTCCAGGATGACCTGCCAACCGAGAGTCATGACATTCAACAAACAAATCTCTCCTCAGGGTACCAGGCACAAACAACCTCCCATGCGGCGTGTTAGATAGGGCATTCTCCTGTGCTTTAAGAATCTCATCTTCCAACACGGAGTCCAAAACAGCAATAATAACCCCCTCTTGCAAGATGTTTTCCTCCTCCTCCTCAGTACCCACCATAGGAGAAAAGCTGCGAGACAAAGCATCAGCTTTAACATTTTTAGTACCTGGGATGTAAGTAACGGTAAAATTAAACCGTGAGAAAAACAGTGCCCACCTAGCCTGACGGGCATTCAAGCGTTTGGCAGCATCAAGGTAGATCAGATTTTTATGATCGGTGAAGACTTGAACGGGAAATTCCGCTCCCTCCAAAAAATGACGCCAGTGTTCAAATGCGAGTTTAATTGCCAACAATTCCCGATTACCGATATCATAATTTAGTTCAGACTCAGAAAATTTCTTTGAAAAAAAAGCACAGGGATGTACTCCATCCGTCTTTGCCTGAGACAACACCGCGCCGACCCCCACAGAAGAAGCATCAACCTCAACCAAAAATGGTTTAGTCACATCAGGCTGCGTAAGGATGGGAGCAGAGCTGAACCTCTCCTTTAGCAACACAAAAGCCTCAATGGCCTCAGTAGTCCACTGAACCGCATCAGCACCTTTCCTGGTGAGATCGGTCAGAGGTTTGGCAATCACAAAAAATTTTTTTATGAATTTTCTATAATAATTGGCGAACCCCAAAAACCTCTTTATTGATTTCACACCAATAGGTCTAGGCCAATCCTCCACAGCTTACACTTTCACCGGATCCATCTCAAAACCTTCACTGGAGACAATGTAGCCCAAAAAACTAAGTCTCTGTACAGCGAACTCACATTTTTCTAGTTTGGCAAAAAGTGAATTATCACTCAGTAACTGTAATACTTCACGCACACTCCTCCAATGAGACTCCAAATCCGGTGAATAAATCAAAATGTCATCCAAATACACAACCACACTTCTGCCGATCAAAGGTCTAAGGATGTCATTAATAAGATTCTGAAAAAATGCCGGAGCACTGGAAAGTCCAAAGGGCATGACCAGATTCTCAAAATGACCCAGTGGAGTGTTAAACGCAGTCTTCCATTCATCCCCCTCCTTCATGCGCAACAAATTGTATGCCCCTCGAAGATCAATTTTCGAGAACCACTTGGCCCCCACTAACTGATTAAACAAATCAGGAATCAATGGCAGTGGGTAAGGATTGCGTACAATAATCTTATTAATTTCACGAAAGTCTAGACAAGGCCGTAAACCGCCGTCCTTTTTTTTAACAAAAAAAAATCCAACCGCCACAGGAAATTTGGAAGGCCTAATGTGACCGGCGGCCAAGCTTGTCTGTATGTATTCCTCCAAAGCCTTTCTCTCAGGAATAGTGTGAATACTTTTCCATACAATTATGACAAGAGCATTCTTAAGGTGATACCTTTATTGGCTAACCAGAAAATTATATGTTCGCTAGCTTTCAGAGCTCAAGGCTCCTTCTTCAGGCAAGATTACATTTGGAATAATAAGAAAGACACATTAGATGCTTACTATAGTAGGAAATTTGTTCAAGACCTGGGAGGTGTGATGCCTTCAAAAGATAAGCAAAGGAAATCAAATTAGCATTTTCTTACAAATGGAGAGCTAGTGGGGATGTGTTATTAGCTATCTGGAGTCCTTCTGATGAAGGTGTGAACTGTGTCTATGTAATGAGTCATAAAACCGGGTGTTAAGTTGAGTCCTAGTGTCAAAGTATTGAACATCCTAATAAGTTTGAATTCCCATATTTTTCTCTCCCTGTCATCCTTAAAATGACCTTTTAGTATTAAGACTTTTAAGTCTGTCATACAATGTCCAGTTCCAGAGAAATGTTTTCCCACAGGCGTGTCCATTTCATTCCTGATCATATGACTGTGTAGATTCATCCTTGTTTGTAGTTTTTGCATGGTTTCCCCAATATAGATAGCTCCAGGGCACCTTGTACATTGTATCATGTACACCACATTGGAGGATGTACATGAAAAGGAACCCATGACCTTATAGTCCTGATTTGTGTTTGGTACACGGACTGTATTTGTTGGTAATATGTGGGTACAAGTTTTGCATTTTTTGTTGTTACATGGGAATGTGCCAGTCACTGATGGTGACGAGAGGACACTTCTGACAAGGAGATTCCTTAAGTTAGGGGGCTGTTTGTAGGAGAGGAGTGGTAGTTCTGGGAATATGTCTTTCAATTTGTGGTCCCTGTGGAATATGGGTTGGAGATCAGCACCAATTTTCCTTAGGATGCTCATGTGGGGTTGTATGTGACCACAAGAGGTACCCTGTTGTTGTCCTCTCTCAGTTTGTAATCCAGGAGGTTGCTTCTTGGGATTCTTGTAGCCCTGTGGATCTGTTCATCTATTACCAGTGGATGGTATCCTTGTTGTAGGAATGTATTCCTCAGAGATAGCAGCTGTAGTTCCCTGTCTTTACTGTCTGAACAGATCCGAATATATCTCAGAGCTTGACTGTAGATGATGGATTTTTTTGTGTGTCTTGGATGAAAGCTGTTCCATCTAAGGTATGCTGGACGTCCTGTGGGCTTATGGTAAATTGATGTTTGTATGGCGTTGTCCTTGATGTATATGGTCAAGTCCAGAAAATGTATTTGAGACTTTGAAAAGTTGAGGGTGAGCTTGATGGTTGGGTGGTATTTGTTGAAGTTATTGTGGAAGGTGAGCAGATCATCTTTTGAGCCTGTCCAGATTATTAGCAGATCATCAATGTAGCGGAAGTATGCAAGAGGTTTAATAGGGCAAGATGACAAAAACTCCTCCTCCAGTTTCGCCATAAATAGGTTGGCATATTGTGGGGACATTTTGCTTCCCATGGCGCTGCCCATGCACTGTTGGTATAAATTGTTCCCAAAAGAAAAATAGTTGTGATGAAGCACAAACCTGATGAATTGCAGTGTTGGTTCTGTGGCCAGATTATTCTTTTGAAGGAAATATTTACATGCTGTGATTCCATCCTCATGAGGAATGTTGGAATAGAGAGACTCTACGTCCATGGTGGCTAGTATCGTGTCCCTTGGAAGTGGGCCCAGCGCTGACAATTTGCAAAGAATATCCGTGGTGTCCTGGATATAGCTGGGTGTGCTCCTCACCAAGGGTTTTAGAATGTTCTCCACCCAGCCGGAGATATTCTCAGTTAAAGTCCCAATACCAGAGATGATGGGCCTCCCAGGATTACCTTCTTTGTGTATTTTAGGCAACATGTAGAAGGTACCTGTTTTGGGATTGCCTGGTACTAGTTCCAGTAGTGAGGATGAAGTAGAATCAAATCCATTGATGATACGTGTTAGTTCCTCAGTGTATTGTTTGGTAGGATCTTCCTGAAGTGGAGTGTAGTATTTTATATCCAAGAGTTGTCTGTTTGCTTCCTGGATGTAATCTGTCGTGTTCATGATGACTATAGCTCCTCCTTTGTCCGCTGGTTTGATGATGATATTGTTGTTGGCTTTTAAGGATTGTATAGCTTTTCTTTCCTCCATGCTGATATTGTTTGGCACTTTATGGTGTCTGTCCAAAATGTCAGATTTAACTTTTTTGCGGAAACAGTCTATGTAATGATCCAGAGTTTGGTTGTGTCCGGGTTGCGGGGTCCAGTTTGTCCTCTTTTTCTTTTTTGCTGTGTTATTCACATTGTCTTGTGAAGTGATATCTGCATGGTTATGAAAGAATTCTTTGAGTCGCAATCTGCGGAAGAATTCCTCGATGTCACTACAGAACTGAGCCGTATCCAGCTGTTTTGTAGGACAGAATGTTAGTCCCTTTGATAGAACATGCATTTCTCCTGTGTTTGGCTTGTATTGTGAGAGGTTCACAACAGAGGGCAATGTATGTAAATGATTCTGTAAATAGGGCTTACCTTCAGCTACATTGAGACCTGCTTTCTTCCTGAGTCTGTCCAGTTTCTTTTTCTTGTTGATAATGAGGTGATGTTGTAAATTATTGTAGAATTCCTGTAGCGTCTCCTTGATGAAACGTGAACCCGGTCCTTGTATTCGGTCCTGTAGGTAATTTATCTCTTTATGGATGGTCCTTTTCTTGTGGTAGAAAAATCCAATGAGATGATTCCGCAGTCTCTCAGATGATCTGTAGCAAAGTTTTCTGTGAAAAATGGGTGTTGTAGGTATATTTTGTTGGACTCCTTATCATGAACCTCTTGCATACTTCCGCTACATTGATGATCTGCTAATAATCTGGACAGGCTCAAAAGATGATCTGCTCACCTTCCACAATAACTTCAACAAATACCACCCAACCATCAAGCTCACCCTCAACTTTTCAAAGTCTCAAATACATTTTCTGGACTTGACCATATACATCAAGGACAACGCCATACAAACATCAATTTACCATAAGCCCACAGGACGTCTAGCATACCTTAGATGGAACAGCTTCATCCAAGACACACAAAAAAATCCATCATCTACAGTCAAGCTCTGAGATATATTCGGATCTGTTCAGACAGTAAAGACAGGGAACTACAGCTGCTATCTCTGAGGAATACATTCCTACAACAAGGATACCATCCACTGGTAATAGATGAACAGATCCACAGGGCTACAAGAATCCCAAGAAGCAACCTCCTGGATTACAAACTGAGAGAGGACAACAACAGGGTACCTCTTGTGGTCACATACAACCCCCACATGAGCATCCTAAGGAAAATTGGTGCTGATCTCCAACCCATATTCCACAGGGACCACAAATTGAAAGACATATTCCCAGAACTACCACTCCTCTCCTACAAACAGCCCCCTAACTTAAGGAATCTCCTTGTCAGAAGTGTCCTCTCGTCACCATCAGTGACTGGCACATTCCCATGTAACAACAAAAAATACAAAACTTGTACCCACATATTACCAACAAATATAGTCCGTGTACCAAACACAAATCAGGACTATAAGGTCATGGGTTCCTTTTCATGTACATCCTCCAATGTGGTGTACATGATACAATGTACAAGGTGCCCTGGAGCTATCTATATTGGGGAAACCATGCAAAAACTACAAACAAGGATGAATCTACACAGACATACGATCAGGAATGAAATGGACACGCCTGTGGGAAAACATTTCTCTGGAACTGGACATTGTATGACAGACTTAAAAGTCTTAATACTAAAAGGTCATTTTAAGGATGACAGGGAGAGAAAAATATGGGAATTCAAACTTATTAGGATGTTCAATACTTTGACACTAGGACTCAACTTAACACCCGGTTTTATGACTCATTACATAGACACAGTTCACACCTTCACCAGAAGGACTCCAGATAGCTAATAACACATCCCCACTAGATCTCCATTTGTAAGAAAATGCTAATTTCATTTCCTTGCTTATCTTTTGAAGGCATCACACCTCCCAGGTCTTGAACAAATTTCCTACTATAGTAAGCATCTAATCTGTCTTTCTTATTATTCCAAATGTAATCTTGCCTGAAGAAGGAGCCTTGAGCTCTGAAAGCTAGCGAACATATAATTTTCTGGTTAGCCAATAAATGTATCACCTTAAGAATGCTCTTGTCATAATTGGATGTAAAAGTATTCACATCGATTTTTCTGGCTAACACGGTACCACAATATAATTTATTATTGTACACCATGAAAATGGAAGATACCCCAATGTACCGATCACAGATGGATTTGAAAAATCTCCTGAAGAAACTGGCACAAATGAACAGCGACATCTTCTTTCTATCCAGATGCAAAAAGGAAAACCTAATCCCTAAAGTCCTCATGATAAGGAATCCAACAAAATATACCTACAACACCCATTTTTCACAGAAACTTTGCTACAGATCATCTGAGAGACTGCGGAATCATCTCATTGGATTTTTCTACCACAAGAAAAGGACCATCCATAAAGAGATAAATTACCTACAGGACCGAATACAAGGACCGGGTTCACGTTTCATCAAGGAGACGCTACAGGAATTCTACAATAATTTACAACATCACCTCATTATCAACAAGAAAAAGAAACTGGACAGACTCAGGAAGAAAGCAGGTCTCAATGTAGCTGAAGGTAAGCCCTATTTACAGAATCATTTACATACATTGCCCTCTGTTGTGAACCTCTCACAATACAAGCCAAACACAGGAGAAATGCATGTTCTATCAAAGGGACTAACATTCTGTCCTACAAAACAGCTGGATACGGCTCAGTTCTGTAGTGACATCGAGGAATATTTCCGCAGATTGCGACTCAAAGAATTCTTTCATAACCATGCAGATATCACTTCACAAGACAATGTAAATAACACAGCAAAAAAGAAAAAGAGGACAAACTGGACCCCGCAACCCGGACAAAACCAAACTCTGGATCATTACATAGACTGTTTCCGCAAAAAAGTTAAATCTGACATTTTGGACAGACACCATAAAGTGCCAAACAATATCAGCATGGAGGAAAGAAAAGCTATACAATCCTTAAAAGCCAACAACAATATCATCATCAAACCAGCGGACAAAGGAGGAGCTATAGTCATCATGAACACGACAGATTACATCCAGGAAGCAAACAGACAACTCTTGGATATAAAATACTACACTCCACTTCAGGAAGATCCTACCAAACAATACACTGAGGAACTAACACGTATATCAATGGATTTGATTCAACTTCATCCTCACTACTGGAACTAGTACCAGGCAATCCCAAAACAGGTACCTTCTACATGTTGCCTAAAATACACAAAGAAGGTAATCCTGGGAGGCCCATCATCTCTGGTATTGGGACTTTAACTGAGAATATCTCCGGCTGGGTGGAGAACATTCTAAAACCCTTGGTGAGGAGCACACCCAGCTATATCCAGGACACCACGGATATTCTTTGCAAATTGTCAGCGCTGGGCCCACTTCCAAGGGACACGATACTAGCCACCATGGACGTAGAGTCTCTCTATTCCAACATTCCTCATGAGGATGGAATCACAGCATGTAAATATTTCCTTCAAAAGAACAATCTGGCCACAGAACCAACACTGCAATTCATCAGGTTTGTGCTTCATCACAACTATTTTTCTTTTGGGAACAATTTATACCAACAGTGCATGGGCAGCGCCATGGGAAGCAAAATGTCCCCACAATATGCCAACCTATTTATGGCGAAACTGGAGGAGGAGTTTTTGTCATCTTGCCCTATTAAACCTCTTGCATACTTCCGCTACATTGATGATCTGCTAATAATCTGGACAGGCTCAAAAGATGATCTGCTCACCTTCCACAATAACTTCAACAAATACCACCCAACCATCAAGCTCACCCTCAACTTTTCAAAGTCTCAAATACATTTTCTGGACTTGACCATATACATCAAGGACAACGCCATACAAACATCAATTTACCATAAGCCCACAGGACGTCCAGCATACCTTAGATGGAACAGCTTTCATCCAAGACACACAAAAAAATCCATCATCTACAGTCAAGCTCTGAGATATATTCGGATCTGTTCAGACAGTAAAGACAGGGAACTACAGCTGCTATCTCTGAGGAATACATTCCTACAACAAGGATACCATCCACTGGTAATAGATGAACAGATCCACAGGGCTACAAGAATCCCAAGAAGCAACCTCCTGGATTACAAACTGAGAGAGGACAACAACAGGGTACCTCTTGTGGTCACATACAACCCCCACATGAGCATCCTAAGGAAAATTGGTGCTGATCTCCAACCCATATTCCACAGGGACCACAAATTGAAAGACATATTCCCAGAACTACCACTCCTCTCCTACAAACAGCCCCCTAACTTAAGGAATCTCCTTGTCAGAAGTGTCCTCTCGTCACCATCAGTGACTGGCACATTCCCATGTAACAACAAAAAATGCAAAACTTGTACCCACATATTACCAACAAATACAGTCCGTGTACCAAACACAAATCAGGACTATAAGGTCATGGGTTCCTTTTCATGTACATCCTCCAATGTGGTGTACATGATACAATGTACAAGGTGCCCTGGAGCTATCTATATTGGGGAAACCATGCAAAAACTACAAACAAGGATGAATCTACACAGACATACGATCAGGAATGAAATGGACACGCCTGTGGGAAAACATTTCTCTGGAACTGGACATTGTATGACAGACTTAAAAGTCTTAATACTAAAAGGTCATTTTAAGGATGACAGGGAGAGAAAAATATGGGAATTCAAACTTATTAGGATGTTCAATACTTTGACACTAGGACTCAACTTAACACCCGGTTTTATGACTCATTACATAGACACAGTTCACACCTTCACCAGAAGGACTCCAGATAGCTAATAACACATCCCCACTAGCTCTCCATTTGTAAGAAAATGCTAATTTGATTTCCTTTGCTTATCTTTTGAAGGCATCACACCTCCCAGGTCTTGAACAAATTTCCTACTATAGTAAGCATCTAATGTGTCTTTCTTATTATTCCAAATGTAATCTTGCCTGAAGAAGGAGCCTTGAGCTCTGAAAGCTAGCGAACATATAATTTTCTGGTTAGCCAATAAAGGTATCACCTTAAGAATGCTCTTGTCATAATTGGATGGAAAAGTATTCACATCGATTTTTCTGGCTAACACGGTACCACAATATAATTTATTATTGTACACCATGAAAATGGAAGATACCCCAATGTACCGATCACAGATGGATTTGAAAAATCTCCTGAAGAAACTGGCACAAATGAACAGCGACATCTTCTTTCTATCCAGATGCAAAAAGGAAAACCTAATCCCTAAAGTCTTCATGATAAGGAATCCAACAAAATATACCTACACCACCCATTTTTCACAGAAACTTTGCTACAGATCATCTGAGAGACTGCGGAATCATCTCATTGGATTTTTCTACCACAAGAAGAGGACCATCCATAAAGAGATAAATTGCCTACAGGACCGAATACAAGGACCGGGTTCACGTTTCATCAAGGAGACGCTACAGGAATTCTACAATAATTTACAACATCACCTCATTATCAACAAGAAAAAGAAACTGGACAGACTCAGGAAGAAAGCAGGTCTCAATGTAGCTGAAGGTAAGCCCTATTTACAGAATCATTTACATACATTGCCCTCTGTTGTGAACCTCTCACAATACAAGCCAAACACAGGAGAAATGCATGTTCTATCAAAGGGACTAACATTCTGTCCTACAAAACAGCTGGATACGGCTCAGTTCTGTAGTGACATCGAGGAATATTTCCGCAGATTGCGACTCAAAGAATTCTTTCATAACCATGCAGATATCACTTCACAAGACAATGTAAATAACACAGCAAAAAAGAAAAAGAGGACAAACTGGACCCCGCAACCCGGACACAACCAAACTCTGGATCATTACATAGACTGTTTCCGCAAAAAAGTTAAATCTGACATTATGGACAGACACCATAAAGTGCCAAACAATATCAGCATGGAGGAAAGAAAAGCTATACAATCCTTAAAAGCCAACAACAATATCATCATCAAACCAGCGGACAAAGGAGGAGCTATAGTCATCATGAACACGACAGATTACATCCAGGAAGCAAACAGACAACTCTTGGATATAAAATACTACACTCCACTTCAGGAAGATCCTACCAAACAATACACTGAGGAACTAACACGTATCATCAATGGATTTGATTCTACTTCATCCTCACTACTGGAACTAGTACCAGGCAATCCCAAAACAGGTACCTTCTACATGTTGCCTAAAATACACAAAGAAGGTAATCCTGGAGGCCCATCATCTCTGGTATTGGGACTTTAACTGAGAATATCTCCGGCTGGGTGGAGAACATTCTAAAACCCTTGGTGAGGAGCACACCCAGCTATATCCAGGACACCACGGATATTCTTTGCAAATTGTCAGCGCTGGGCCCACTTCCAAGGGACACGATACTAGCCACCATGGACGTAGAGTCTCTCTATTCCAACATTCCTCATGAGGATGGAATCACAGCATGTAAATATTTCCTTCAAAAGAACAATCTGGCCACAGAACCAACACTGCAATTCATCAGGTTTGTGCTTCATCACAACTATTTTTCTTTTGGGAACAATTTATACCAACAGTGCATGGGCAGCGCCATGGGAAGCAAAATGTCCCCACAATATGCCAACCTATTTATGGCGAAACTGGAGGAGGAGTTTTTGTCATCTTGCCCTATTAAACCTCTTGCATACTTCCGCTACATTGATGATCTGCTAATAATCTGGACAGGCTCAAAAGATGATCTGCTCACCTTCCACAATAACTTCAACAAATACCACCCAACCATCAAGCTCACCCTCAACTTTTCAAAGTCTCAAATACATTTTCTGGACTTGACCATATACATCAAGGACAACGCCATACAAACATCAATTTACCATAAGCCCACAGGACGTCCAGCATACCTTAGATGGAACAGCTTTCATCCAAGACACACAAAAAAATCCATCATCTACAGTCAAGCTCTGAGATATATTCGGATCTGTTCAGACAGTAAAGACAGGGAACTACAGCTGCTATCTCTGAGGAATACATTCCTACAACAAGGATACCATCCACTGGTAATAGATGAACAGATCCACAGGGCTACAAGAATCCCAAGAAGCAACCTCCTGGATTACAAACTGAGAGAGGACAACAACAGGGTACCTCTTGTGGTCACATACAACCCCCACATGAGCATCCTAAGGAAAATTGGTGCTGATCTCCAACCCATATTCCACAGGGACCACAAATTGAAAGACATATTCCCAGAACTACCACTCCTCTCCTACAAACAGCCCCCTAACTTAAGGAATCTCCTTGTCAGAAGTGTCCTCTCGTCACCATCAGTGACTGGCACATTCCCATGTAACAACAAAAAATGCAAAACTTGTACACACATATTACCAACAAATACAGTCCGTGTACCAAACACAAATCAGGACTATAAGGTCATGGGTTCCTTTTCATGTACATCTTCCAATGTGGTGTACATGATACAATGTACAAGGTGCCCTGGAGCTATCTATATTGGGGAAACCATGCAAAAACTACAAACAAGGATGAATCTACACAGACATACGATCAGGAATGAAATGGACACGCCTGTGGGAAAACATTTCTCTGGAACTGGACATTGTATGACAGACTTAAAAGTCTTAATACTAAAAGGTCATTTTAAGGATGACAGGGAGAGAAAAATATGGGAATTCAAACTTATTAGGATGTTCAATACTTTGACACTAGGACTCAACTTAACACCCGGTTTTATGACTCATTACATAGACACAGTTCACACCTTCACCAGAAGGACTCCAGATAGCTAATAACACATCCCCACTAGCTCTCCATTTGTAAGAAAATGCTAATTTGATTTCCTTTGCTTATCTTTTGAAGGCATCACACCTCCCAGGTCTTGAACAAATTTCCTACTATAGTAAGCATCTAATGTGTCTTTCTTATTATTCCAAATGTAATCTTGCCTGAAGAAGGAGCCTTGAGCTCTGAAAGCTAGCGAACATATAATTTTCTGGTTAGCCAATAAAGGTATCACCTTAAGAATGCTCTTGTCATAATTGGAGGAAAAGTATTCACATCGATTTTTCTGGCTAACACGGTACCACAATATAATTTATTATTGTATCTCAGAATAGTCAAATTAAATAAACGACTTTTAGGAAGAGTGCTCCAGGGACAAATTCAATTGCACAATCATAATCTCTATGAGGAGGCAATACCTGCGATTCCTTATCAGAAAAAACTTTCCAAAAATCCTGAATAGGTACAGGTAACTCCTCCTTAACTACAGCAGCAATACGCCCGTTACAACACTTGTCATAACACTTAGGACTCCAGGACTTAATTTCATTGGTAGACCAATCCAGTACCGGATTGTGCAATTTTAACCAGGGTAACCCCAAAATCACCGGAGAAGGTAAATTATTCAAAACTACCAAATCCAAATTCTCTTATGAACACCATTAATAGTAAGAGGAAATTCACAGATATGGTGAGTAACATTTTTCAAGTGAGAACCATCCACAGACACCACATTAATAGGAGAAGATAGAAGTTTGGGTTTTAATTTAGTTTTTCCAAAAATTTCCCATCAATCACATTGAGAGTTGAACCACAATCCACAAATACCCGAAACTCCATTAATTCCTCCTCAACAGCAGTGGTAGCAGAAAGAAAGACACCTTTATTGTTTAAACAAGCTATGCGGGCAAAACTGACCTCATTTTTTTTTCTCTCTTTATTCATTCGAAGCGCACAGTTCTTAATGAAATGCTCAGATTTACCACAGTAGAAACACAACCTTGAGCAAATCTGCGTTCTTTTTCTCGAGAGTGAGGTGTCATTGCTCCAATTTCCACTTGCAATGTCAGTACATTCCTTCTCCAAACTTGGAGCTGACAAGGCAGATTTACTCTCATTAACCCTTGCACGCAATCTCCTATCCACCCGTATGGCTAATTGCATAGCCTCTTGCAAGTTACCAGGTATGGGATAAGCAATCAGCAAATCTTTAACCCTTTCACTTAACCCTGCAAGAAATAAACTTTTCAAAGCTGAATCGTTCCAGCCCACCTGAGCGGACCACCTTCGGGAGTACAATATTTTTCCACATTACCTGATCCCTGTCTCAAACGTCTCAATTCTGTCTCAGCTGATGAAACACGATCCGGATCGTCATACAATAACCCCAAAGCAGAAAAAAAACTATCCACTGATCTAAAGCATGGATCACTAGGCTGCAGAGAAAAGGCCCAGTCCTGAGGTTCTTTGCGCAAAAGTGACATTATGAACCCTATGCACTGTGATTCATCACCAGAGGATCTGGGTCTCAAACGGAAATACAACAAGCAAGCATTTTTAAAAGAAAAAAAATCTTGTTGTTCACCAAAAAATAAATCAGGCAAACGTAACCTTTGGCTCCACAAAATCAGCTCCAGAACAACTACTCACGTGTTGCTGGATTTCAGCCACCTCCAGAGAGAGTCGCTGCAGGCGTTGAGCCAAATCCTGAACCGACACCATAATAGAAACTGAAAATCTTTCCTTAGAGATTTTTTTTTTTTTTTTCTTTGGGCTGGACTTACTGTTATGATCTGCTACAAGCACTAAGGAAAGGAGGGAATCTGTCCCTACAATAGGACTGAGCTGGATCCCTACGATGTAACGGGGGACCTGATCCTGCGACCAGACCCGCTAAAGTCCTCAGCTAGTCTGAACGAAGACCTATAGTTGCGAGGGAGGAATCCCTACAAGATCTAGGGACTGGGTGAAAAGGTGGACACCTCCTAACAGAAAGTGTAGCAGGGAATATAAAACAGAAAACAAATACTAAGAGATCCTAAGATCAAGCAAAACTGACAGAGTAAGGCACCTAAGCACCTGGCTAGCTTAAGAGTAGATAATACAATGAAGTCCAGCAAAGCCAGAAGGGTGGAGCCAGACTAAATAGGGAAAAAAGGTCATGTGACCAGCACACTGAAACAAAAACTAACAAGAGGGTTCTAACAACCACCATCTGTAGATGAATGCAGGGACAGAACCACCATCTGTAGATGAATGCAGGGACAGAACCACCATCTGTAGATGAATGCAGGGACAGAACCCCCATCTGTAGATGAATACAGGGTCAGAACCACCATCAGTAGATGAATGCAAGGACAGAACCACCATCTGTGGATGAATGCAGGGACAGAACCACAATCTGTAGATGAATGCAGGGTCAGAACCAACATCAGTAGATGAATGCAGTGACAGAACCACCATCAGTAGATGAATGCAGTATTAGAACCACCATCAGTACATGAATGCAGGAACAGAACCACCATCAGTAGATGAATGCAGGGTCAGAACCACCATCAGTAAATGAATGCAGGGTCAGAACCACCATCAGTAGATGAATGCAGGGACAGAACCCCCATCAGTAAATTAATGCAGGGACAGAACCCCCATCAGTAGATGAATGCAGGGACAGAGCCCCCATCAGTAGATGAATGCAGGGACAGAACCCCCATCAGTAGATGAATGCAGGGACAGAACCACCATCAGTGGATGAATGCAGGGACAGAACCACAGAGAAGTAGATAAATGCAGGGACAGAACCACCATCAGTAGATGAATGCAGGGACAGAACCACCATCTTTAGATGAATGCAGGGACAGAACCACCATCTGTAGATGAATGCAGGGACAGAACCCCCATCTGTAGATGAATGCAGGGTCAGAACCACTATCAGTAGATGAATGCAGGGACAGAACCACCATCAGTAGATGAATGCAGGGACAGAACCACAATCTGTAGATGAATGCAGGGACAGAATCACCGTCAGTAGATGAATGCAGGGACAGAACCACCATCAGTAGATGAATGCAGGAACAGAACCACCATCAGTAGATGAATGCAGGGTCAGAACCACCATCAGTAGATGAATGCAGGGTCAGAACCACCATCAGTAGACGAATGCAGGGTCAGAACCATCATCAGTAGATGAATGCAACAATAGAACCACCATCAGTAGATGAAAGCAGGGTCAGAACCATCATCAGTAGATGAATGCAGAAATAGAACCACCATCAGTAGATGAATACAGCAATAGAACCACCATCAGTAGATGAATGCAGGGACAGAACCACCATCAGCAGATGAATGCAGGGACAGAACCACCATCAGTAGATGAATGCAGGGACAGAACCCCCATCAGTAGATGAATGCAGGGACAGAACCACCATCAGTAGATGAATGCAGGGACAGAACCCCCATCAGTAGATGAATGCAGGGACAGATCCCCCATCAGTAGATGAATGCAGGGACAGAACCACCATCAGTAGATGAATGCAGGGACAGAACCCCCATCAGTAGATGAATGCAGGGACAGAACCCCCATCAGTAGATGAATGCAGGGACAGAACCCCCATCAGTAGATGAATGCAGGGACAGAACCCCCATCAGTAGATGAATGCAGGGACAGAACCCCCATCAGTAGATGAATGCAGGGACAGAACCCCCATCAGTAGATGAATGCAGGGACAGATCCCCCATCAGTAGATGAATGCAGGGACAGAACCACCATCAGTAGATGAATGCAGGGACAGAACCCCCATCAGTAGATGAATGCAGGGACAGAACCCCCATCAGTAGATGAATGCAGGGACAGAACCCCCATCAGTAGATGAATGCAGGGACAGAACCACAATCTGTAGATGAATGCAGTGTCAGAACCACCGTCAGTAGATGAACGCAGCACCACGCTTATTACAGTGGTCAATTTCAGTGTTAGATCAGCCCCATGATACACTTGTACGACATGAACATGTACCTCCCAGTATGTCCTTAACTATAGTAAGGAGATACTGGGAGTTGTTGTTAACTTCATCATCAGACTGTGGACCAAACAGTGACCACACTACTTATGAGATGTAGTCAGTGTTACAAACATTTACATTAGAGATGACATCATACTTGATTTGAGTCATTCTGTCCCTTTTGTCTTCATGTAGTACAGGTGCCATGATGAGATTTCATGCCCACAGCTAGTATCTGCAAACATCCCTCTTTTCCATCTTCAGCAGCATTTGCTAACACGGTGCCCTTAAAAATAAAAAGTAACATTATACTGCCAACAAAATATAAATACCAGTATCTACTATGCTGTGCCCCTGACTAAATAATTGCCCCTGAATGTGCTTCCTGCACAAAAAAATCCCACCTCTCCATAATATCCCTCCCACACCACCCTTCTCCATAATATACCCCCTACACCACACCTCCACATACAGTCATGGCCAAAAGTTTTGAGAATGACTCAAACATTATATTTTCACATGATCTGCTGCCCTCTGGTTTTTATGTGTGTTTGACAGATGTTTTTATCACAGACAGAAATATAATAATAGCAAACATATGAGTAACAAAAGCTTATATTGACAGTTAGAATGAGTTAATGCAGCAAGTCAATATTTGCAGTGTTGACCCTTCTTCTTCAGGACCTCTGCAATCTCCCTGGCATGCTCTCAATCAACTTCTGGACCAAATCCTGACTGATAGCAGTCCATTCTTGCACAATCAATGCTTTCATTTTGTCAAGAATTTACAGACATTATATAACACTTACAGACATTCATTTTGTCAGAATTTTTAGGTTTTTGTTTGTCCACCCGTCTCTTGATGATTGACCACAAGTTCTCAATGGGATTAAGATCTGGGGAGTTTCCAGGCTATGGACCCAAAATCTCTATGTTTTGTTCCCTGAGCCATTTAGTTATCACCTTTGCTTTATGGCAAGGTGCTCCATCATGCTGGAAAAGGCATTGTTGATCGCCAAACTGCTCTTGGAGGGTTGGGAGAAGTTGCTCTTGGAGGACATTCTGGTACCATTCTTTATTCATGGCTGTGTTTTTAGGCAAGACTGTGAGAGAGCCGATTCCCTTGGCTGAGAAGCAACCCCACACATGAATGGTTTCAGGATGCTTAACAGTTGGCATGAGACAAGACTGGTGGTAGCGCTCACCTTATCTTCTCCGAATGAGGCGTTTTCCTGATGTCCCAAACAATCGAAAAGGGGATTCATCAGAGAAAATAACTTTACCCCAGTCCTCAGCAGTCCACTGCTTGTACCTTTTGCAGAATATCAGTCTGTCCATGATGTTTTTGCTGGAGAGAAGTGGCTTCTTTGCTGCCCTCCTTGAGACCAGGCCTTGCTCCAAGAGTCTCCGCCTCACAGTGCGTGCAGATGCACTCACACCTGCCTGCTGCCATTCCTGATCAAGCTCTGCACTGCTGGTAGCCCGATCCCGCAGCTGAAACACTTTTAAGAGACGGTCCTGGCGCTTGCTGGTCTTTCTTGGGCGCCCTGGAGCCTTTTTGGCAACAATGGAACCTCTCTCCTTGAAGTTCTTGATGATGCGATAGATTGTTGACTGAGGTGCAATCTTTCTAGCTGCGATACTCTTCCCTGTTAGGCCATTTTTGTGCATTGCAATGATGACTGCACGTGTTTCTTTAGAGATAACCATGGTTAACAGAAGAGAAACAAAGATGCCAAGCACCAGCCTCCTTTTAAAGTGTCCAGTGGTGTCATTCTTACTTAATCATGACAGATTGATCTCCAGCCATGTCCTCATCAACACCCACACCTGTGTTAATGGAGCAATCACTGAAAAGAGGTTAGCTGGTCCTTTTAAGGCAGGGCTGCAATGATGTTGAAATGTGTTTTGGGGGATAAAGTTCTTTTTCTAGCCAAATATTGACTTTGCAAGTAATTGCTGTTAAGCTGATCACTCTTTATAACATTCTGGAGTATATGCAAATTGCCATTAGAAAAAGTGAAGCAGTAGACTTTGTAAATATTAATATTTGTGTCATTCTCAAAACTTTATTCCATGACTGTAGTATACCCC
>JARQOD010009053.1:0-33026 GCA_033576555.1 Oophaga sylvatica | reverse complement strand
TAACCCCTTACGCCATCAACGTACTATCCCCCCCGGGGTACCGGGCCCTTCCAGGGGGGGGATAACTCTGGGGGATCGGGCGGCTCCCGGGGGGCCAGCCGATCGGGGCCGGGGTCAGCGATTAAAACACAGCTGACACCCGCATAGTGCAGGAGCGGTCCGGACTGCCCCGGGGAATTTTAACCCTAACACTGCGATCAAACAAAATCCGTGTCGGGGGGCACAGGGGGGATCGCCATGGGGGGGCCCCCCTGCGCGCCCCCTGGGGCCCTCAAGCAGCGCGATGTGTCGCACTGTGGGGGGGGCCTTCCCCCCTAACCCCCCGATCCAAGATTCCCGGGGGGTCCCCGGGGGCCTGGGGAGGGGCTTCCCAGTGCTGCTAACAGGCACTGAGAACCTGCAGCGATCCAAGCGATCGGGGTGTGACAGAGTCTGTGCACTTTTCACACCGCGATCTGCTAAAATACTGAGCCCCCCCGGGGGACAAAGAAAAAAATTAAAAAAAAAAAAATTGTTTAAAAAAAAAATAAAAAAAAAAAATTTCCCCCCAATAATTCTTTTTTTCCGTAAAAAAAAAAAACAATAAAAGTACCATATTTTTTTTTTCCCGCCGCCCCGAAACAACCCCCCAAAAAAAACTGTCCCAAAAAAGTTAACCCTTTAGTAACCCCCTAAAAAAAAAAAAAAGCAAAAAATCAATTTTTTATCATCATACCCCAAAAAAAAAAGGGGGAAAACACCGCAAAAAGACCTATAAATAAAATGTACCACTGAAACGTCTCTTGCCCCGCAAAAAAGCTGCATACACTCACCAGCGAAAAAAAAAAAAAAATTTTTATAGCTCGCAAATAAAGCGTGCAAAAAAAATAATTTTTTATATAAAATTGTTTTATTGAAAAACCAAAAATAAAAAAATGAATAAATAAAACGCCGTAATCGACGACCGAAAAAAAAAATGCTTTAATTTTCCACACGGGGAAGGTATAAACCCCCCCCCAAAAAGAAATTCTGAATTCTATTTTTTGTTCATTCAAAAACCCCCCCAAAAAAATCGAAAAAAAAACGTCAAAAAATACTGCTCAAAAATTTCCAAAAAAAAACGCACCTCTCCCGCAAAAAAAAACCTACATCTTTGGGGGCCAAAATAGAAAAATTATACTCTCAAAATTGATAAAAAAACATTTTTTCAAAAAAAAGCTTTTTTGGGGGGGACAGCTCCAACATAAAACCCCTATAAATATAAAAAAAACCCCCTTTATCACCCCCTTATTGGGGAAAAAAAAAATAAATTAAACCCCCTCTCTATTTTAGACTACTATCCCGTCCATAAAACCCTGCCTTTCTCCCATGGGGGGATAGACGTCAGGGGCATCGCTCCTCCGGGGGAGGCAGCAATCGCCCCCGGGTTCAGCGATTTTTCACAGCTGACAACCGGGGTTGTCGGAGGGGTCCCCGGGGCCGCCCCCCGGCACATTAACCCCAAACACCCCGATCAAACAGATCCGGTTAGGGGGGACGGGGCCCCTCGCACAGGGGGGGCCCTCCGCCCCCTAACCCTCAGACCGCGCGAGTGATGCGCTTTTTGGGGGCTTCCTCCCCCCGGGGCCCGCACCAAATGGCGGGGGTCCTGGAGGGGGGGCCTTTCCCATGCCTCTAAGCAGGCCTGAAAAAACCTGCTGACTGCCTGAGCGATCGCTTGTGACATGTGTTCACACGTCACCCAGCGATTGATAAAAACTGATTTCCCACCCGGGGCAAAGGAAAAAAAAAAAAATAAACATTTTTTAAAAAAAAAACCAAAAAAAAAAAAAAAATATTCCCAATAAATCATTTCTTCTGTAAAAAAAAAAAAACCAAAACAAAAAAAAACAAATTTATGCCGCGTCCGTAAGCCCCCCCTATAAAACTGTCCACTATTTTAACCCCTTTTAAAACCCCCTTAAAAAAAAAAAAAAAAAAAAAAAACAAAAAATCAATGCTTTTTATCATACCCCGAAAAAAAGTGGAATAACGCCGTCAAAAAGCGGTATAAAAAAACATGGGACCGGAAAATTTCTTGTCCCGCAAAAAAAACCGCCATACAGCATCACACAAAAAAAAAAAAGTTTTGCTCGCAGAATAAATGCAAAAATAATTATTTTTTTTTTAAAATTTTTTTATTCTATAAAAGGCCCCAAAAAAAAAAAATGTATAAATGAGGGGTCGCATAATCGTACACCCAAGAAAAAACTGCTTTATCATTTTACCACACCGGGAAAAAAAAAAACGCCCCCCCCAAAAAAAAACATGAATTGCTGATTTTTTTTCATTTAACCTCCCAAAAACGAAATAAAAAGCGCAAAAAAAATCCTTTTTCAAAAATGGGGCAAATAAAACGTCAACTCTACCGCAAAAAAATAAACCCAAATTTCTCTGTGGGAAAATTCAAAAATTATAGCTCTAAAATGTGGGATCAAAAAACATTTTGCAAAAAAAGGGCTTTTACGTGCAGCTCCATCAAAAAAACCCCTAAAAATAGAAAACAAACCCCCTTTATCACCCCCTTGTTAGGGGGGAAAAAATAAAAAAAAAAAAAAAAGTATTATTTTTCCTTTCCCATTTAGGGTTGCGGGGAAAATTTAGGGTTAGGGGGCGCTAAATTAGGATTAGGGTTTTGGGGTTTGGGGTTTGGGGGGTTTGGGGGTTGGTTTTGGGGTTGGTTGGGGGAGGTTTTGGGGGTGTTGGGGGGTTGGGTGGAGTTAGAATTGGGGGGTTTTCCCTGTTAGGACATAGGGGGGCTCCAAATTGCATGGCGTTGATCAGCGTACTCAGGACAAATTGGACAACAACTTTTGGGGTCCAATTTCTCCTGTTACCCTTGTGAAAATAAAATATTGGGGGCGAAAAAATCATTTTTGTAAAAAAAAAAAAGATTTTTTATTTTTAATGCTGTGCGTTATAAACTTCTGTGAAGCACTTCGGGGTTCAAAGTGCTCACCACACATCTAGATAAGTTCCTTGTGGGGTCTATTTGCCAAAATGGGGTCACTTGTGGGGGGTTTCCACTGTTTAGGTGCATCAGGGGCTCTCCAAATGTGACATGACGCCCCCAGACCATTCCATCAAAGTCTGCAATCCAAAACGTCACTACTTCCCTTCCGAGCCCCGACGTGTGCCCATACAGTAGTTTTCTCCCACATATTGGGTATCAGTGTACTCAGGACAAATTGGACAACAACTTTTGGGTTCCAATTTCTTCTGTTACCCTTGTGAAAATAAATATTGGGGCGAAAAAATCATTTTTGTAAAAAAAAAAAAAGATTTTTTTATTTTACGGCTGTACGTTATAAACTTTAGTGAAACACCTGGGATTCAAAGTTCTCACCACACATCTAGATAAGTTCCTTGAGGGGTCTAGTTTCCAAAATGGTGTCATTTATGGGGGTTTCCACTGTTTAGGCAGATCAGGAGCTCTCCAAACACGACATGGCGTCCAGCCAATTCTGCGTTGAAAAAGTCAGACGGCGCTCCTTCCCTTCCAAACTCTGCCATGCACCCAAACAGTGGTTTACCCCCACATATGGGGTATCAGCGCACTCAGGACAAATTGCACAATAACTTTTGGAGTCTTGTTACCCTTGGAAAAAAAAAATTGGGTGAAAAGATCATTTTTGTGGAAAAAATATGATTTTTAAATTTTACGGCTCTACGTTATAAACTTGTGTGAAGCACTTGGGGGTTCAAATTGCTCATCTAAATCTAGATAAGTTCCTTAGGGGTCTAGTTTCCCAAATGGGGTCACTTGTGGGGGGTTTCCACTGTTTAGGCACATCAGGGGCTCTCCAAATGCAACATGGCATCCAAACTCAATTCCAGCCAATTTTGTTTGGAAAAAGTCAAATGGTGCTCCTTCCTGTAATGTATGTAGTACAGTTCATATAGCGTCTTGTGCTTGGGTGCGATGAAAACACAGGAGTCACAGGTTTGATATAGAAAAGTCCTGTATTACTTCATACAAGTTGGCAGAAATAGTCACACAGTTTGCAGACACAGAAACAGGAGACACAGCAGGCCAGAGTAATCCAAGCTCAGCAATCACTCTCCAATACAGATTCAGGATCTTCTTCTCTGTTACCGTAAGTCCATGCAAACGTGGGTCTTTCAAAGAGCAGGGTTCAGAGTCCACAAGTGCTTCAGAGTTCCTCAGTAGGAATAGCTGGAGTACAAGGTCCAAGGCTTACAGGAGTCAAGTCACAGGTTCACTGCAGGCTAGATTCTGAAGCACTGATTGCTCAGCTGTGGCTGCTTAAGAAGCAAAGGAGAGAATCAGGGCGGGAACATGCAAGCTGGAAACTCCATTTTGACCTTTTCAAAATGGTTGACATTTTCAACCTGGAATCTAAAATCCTTTCCACCACAAATTCTTCCTGACCATCGACTAGCACTGGGTCAGGGCAAGGAGAGGAACGTCCAGGAAACGTATTGGGTGTCGCAGCCTTTAGTAGGGATACATGAAAGACAGGGTGGATTCTCATAGTTCTGGGCAGTTGAAGACTACAAGCAACGGCACTTATAATTTTACTGATTTTATAGGGTCCAATGTACTTATGTCCCAACTTAGACGATGGAATCCTTAACTTAAGATTTCTGGTTGACAGCCAGACCAAGTCTCCTACCTTGAAAACTGGTGCAGGTTTACGAAATTTATCTGCTTCTTTCTTGTACCTTTCCTGAGCCGATTCCAGATTCTCCTTTAGAAGATCCATATTCTTCTGTAAAGACGTGATTCTTTCAGCCACTGCTGGTAAAGGCGTTTCTATGGGAAATCGTGGTAGAATGTTAGGATGATAACCTAGATTAGAGTAAAAAGGAGACTGTTTAGTGGAGGCACTCTGAGAGTTGTTATACGAGAACTCAGCTAATGGAAGTAGATCCACCCAATCATCCTGTAGGTGGCAGATAAAGCAGCGGAGATACTGCTCCAGGGTTTGATTGGTTCGTTTGGTCTGTCCATTAGTCTGGGGATGAAAAGCAGAAGAAAGGTTTACTTTAATGTCCAATGCTGCACAGAAATTTTGCCAAAACCTAGAAGTGAATTGCACCCCTCGATCCGAAATAACCTCATCCGGTACTCCATGTAAGCGAAACACATCTTTAATCATCAAATTTGATGTCTGTTTTGCAGTGGGTAAGCCGACACAAGGGATAAAATGAGCTGCCTTTGTTAGACGGTCAACCACCACTAGAATGGTGTTCTTCCCCTGAGAGGTTGGTAACTCCACAATGAAGTCCATAGAAATGGATCCCCACGGGCGGGACGGGGTGGGAAGAGGCTGTAACAGACCAGTTGGTGAGGAGCGAGGTGTTTTGCATCTTGCACAGACCTCACATGAAGTGACATAATTCAAAACATCCTTCCTGCAAGTGGGCCACCAAAAGAAACGAGAAAGAAATTCCTGTGTCTTTAGAATTCCTCTATGCCCAGCTATCTTGGAATCGTGAATGAGTTGCAATACTCTTAATCTGACTGTTTCAGGAATATACAGACGTTGTCCCTGAATCCACACACCATTCTTAAAGACAAGACTTACGTCCCTTGGGGGTTGTGCCAAAAAGGAATCCGCATGGTATGCTTCCTTGATGTCCTTAAGTAGGTCTTGATTATGAATTACTCCTAGGAATCTAGAGTCAGGAAGAATAGTCTTAGGAGGAGTAATTGGACGTGTCTCTGCTGAGTAAATCCTAGAGAGTGCATCAGCCTTTCCATTGCGCGATCCTGGTCTATAAGAGATGATAAAATTAAATTGGTTTAAGAAAAGATTCCAGCGAGCCTGGCGAGGAGTCAGGCACTTAGCCGACCTGATAAACTCAAGGTTACGATGGTCTGTCAGGACGACTATTTGCTGTGCAGCTCCCTGAAGAAGGTGTCTCCATTCTTTGAAGGCGGCAATAATGGCCAACAACTCTCTATTGCCCACATCGTAGTTCCTCTCAGCCGAAGACAACTGCTGGGAAAAGAAGGCACAGGGATGCAAGACATTCTTCTCACCTGTTCTCTGAGAGAGTATAGCTCCAACGGCACAGTCTGAAGCATCCACCTCTATTATGAAGGCAAGCTCGGGGTTGGGATGTACTAGGATAGGTGCAGTGGTAAATTTATCTTTTAGACGGGAAAATGCTTCCTGGGCTTGGGGTCCAGGAAAACCTAGACTCTTTCCGGGTAAGTTGAGTGATAGGTGACACTACCTCAGAGAAATTTCTAATGAAACGTCTATAGAAGTTGGCAAACCCGATGAAGCGCTGTACCTCCTTCACATTTCTAGGACTTGGCCAATCCTTGATGGCTTGGGTTTTGCTTCCATCCATACTAATTCCTTGTGTAGACAGTACATACCCCAGAAATTGAATTTCGGTCCTATGGAATTCACACTTTTCAAGTTTGATGTAAAGATGATTTTGTCTTAGACGTTCCAAGACCATTCTCACATGTCCATGATGTTCCTCTGTGGAGTTAGAAAAAATTAGAATATCATCCAAATAAATTACCACGAATGTATCTAGGAGATCCCTGAAGATGTCATTCACCAAGTGTTGGAAAGTGGCTGGGGCGGTACTCAGACCAAAAGGCATAACTAGATATTCAAAGTGTCCATAGCGTGACCTGAATGCAGTCTTCCATTCATCCCCAGGTCTAATACGGACTAAGTTATAGGCCCCACGAAGATCTAGTTTAGAAAAAATTTTGGCATGTCGCACTCTCTCCAATAACTCAGGGATTAAAGGCAATGGATAACGGTTTCTAATAGTAACCTTATTGAGTTCCCTATAGTCTACGCATGGTCTCAGAGATCCATCTTTCTTCTTTACAAAGAAGATGGGTGCACCTGCAGGAGATGAAGAGGGGCGTATGAAGCCCTTGGCTAGATTTTCATCTATGTAATCCTTTAAAGCCTTTAGCTCGGGCCCCGCCAGGGGGTAGATCTTACCAAAAGGTATCTCTGCTCCAGGCAATAATTCAATTGGACAATCATATGGACGGTGAGGAGGAAGCTGGTCAGCGTTCTTCTTGTCACATAAATCCACATAGTCCTGGTATACAGCTGGTAGTTCAGGGACTGACATGATTCCTTTAGGAACAGAGCAAGCTGAAACTTTTGGACTCATCTGTTTCTCTGGAAAGTGTAATTCCTTGGTCTCCCAATTAATGGTAGGATTCTGAGCCTGCAGCCATGGTAGCCCTAGAATAATGGGAAAGTGGGGAGAAGAGATAAGCATAAAGGACAGTTTCTCTTGATGATCTTTACCCATAAGAACCCTCAAAGGCTCTGTTTCCTGATCCACTGGTCCAGAGGTCAGCAGGGAGCCATCCACAGTTTCCATCTGTACTGGAGTAGCCTTCTTCACTGAACGTATTCCCTGTTTCAGAGCAAAGGAGACATCCATAAAATTTCCACTTGCCCCTGAGTCGATCATAGCAGAGCTAGACACCCAAGCTGAGTCAACCCAGAGTTTGATGGAAAGAAAGCAATGAGAATTGTTTTTCTTACAACTCAGCTGGGACACCGCTGAGGAAACTTGAAAAATGGCAGCGTTTACACAGTCAACGTCCTCAGAGGTAACGGAGTTTAAGTCCGAGAAATCAAGATCTGTTGCTGCAGATCTCTCTGGAGCCTGAGGCTCGGACCTGACAGATCCCCTCTCGCAACACTCACAATGAATGAGTGCTGCAGTAGTCTTACGAGAACGGCTGGGGAAGTTTATAATGAAGTGCCCTGACTTACCACAATAGAAACATAGATTCTCCTTAAAACGATGTTCCTTGCGTGCATCACTAACCCGTCGTTGTAAAGAGTCTACCTGCATGGGTTCAGGTTCAGGTTCCCGTGTAATCCTACTCAAAGGTTCCTTAGCTGGAGAGGAAGGTAGGAAAAGGTTAGTACGATTGCTTTCGAACCATCTCTCTTGCTTGCGTTCAGTCAGACGAGTATCAATACGGATGAAGTAGTTAATAAAGTCACCTAACGCAGTGGGAGGGTCGGCACGAGCAAGTTCATCCTTAATCAGTGGAGATAACCCCTTTCGAAAAATAGATTTTTTGGCGGAACTGTCCCAGGTGGTATCAAGGGCCCATCTCCTGAAATCCAAGGCATATTCAGCTACCGAGTGCTTACCTTGGCGCAAAGCTAACATGGCTGCTTCAGCTGTTGCACCTCGATTGGGGTCATCAAACACCTGCCCCATGGCTGAAATAAAATCATCAAGGTGATTCAAACAATCATCCTCAGTCTCAATCAGAGGGTTTGCCCACATTAAAGCCTTGTTGGTAAGCAACATAATTATAGTAAGCACCTTAGATCGTTCAGTGGGAAATTGTGAAGCATGTGCAGAAAAAAAAAGATTGCATTGATTAATAAATCCCCTGAATTTCTCACGTTCACCGCCAAAACGAAAAGGGGGCAACTTGGGAATCCCAGCACTCGGGGCTACGGCAGGAGCCTGGACTCGCCCCTCTAGAACCTCAATCCTGGCTCGCAAATCCTGGGTAGTCTGTCCAACCACTTGCAAATTGTGATTATTGAGGTCCTGTAGATTTGTAAAACGGGTCTTTATATTCTGCAAATCTGCAAGGATATTATCAGTCACTCCGCAAAGTTCCTTTATGCGGGCCTCCATTTTCCAGATCTTTTAAGACAGGATTACTGGAAGAAGAGGAGAGAAAAAAAAACAATAGTGTTCACCTGTGGCAACACTGCAGAGAGAAAAAAAAATTAAGGGAACTGCTCACCTGGAATGGTTGTGAGAAGTCACAACCACTATCATCACAGAAAGTTTCAACCAGACATCTGATATCCAGAGTTACAGCAGACAAAAAAGAGAAAAGAAAGGAAAAAAAAAACAATAGTGTTTACCTGTGGTAACACTGCAAAAAGAAAAAACTTAAGGGAATTGCTCACCTGGAATGGTTGTGAGAAGTCACAACCACTGTCATCACAGAAAGTACAACCGGACGTCTGATATCCACAGTTACAGCAGACACAGCCTTCCCAGACCCAGCAGACACTAACGTTTGGCTTCTGAATCTTGTAATGTATGTAGTACAGTTCATATAGCGTCTTGTGCTTGGGTGCGATGAAAATACATGAGACACAGGTTTTATATAAAAGGTCTTGTATTACTTCATACAAGTTGGCAAAAATAGTCACACAGTTTGCAGATACAGAAGCAGGAGACACAGCAGGCCAGAGTAACTTAAGCTCAGCAATCACTCTCCAATACAGATTCAGGATCTTCTTCTCTGTTACCGTAAGTCCATGCAAACGTGGGTCTTTCAAAGAGCAGGGTTCAGAGTCCACAAGTGCTTCAGAGTTCCTCAGTAGGAATAGCTGGAGTACAAGGTCCAAGGCTTACAGAAGTCAAGTCACAGTGTAAGGTTCTATGTATATATTCCTGAAACTCAGTTTGTTCGTCAGCCATTTTACTTTCTGTCTTGCTGCAGCTATCTTGCCCTCAGTCAAAATGGAGTTTCCAGCTTGCATGTTCCCGCCCTGATTCTCTCCTTTGCTTCTTAAGCAGCCACAGCTGAGCAATCAGTGCTTCAGAATCTAGCCTGCAGTGAACCTGTATTACTGTAGATATAGACTGTATGGGCTCCTGTTGTGTTTCGGTAACTGAGGAGTGCAGGTAAAAAAGGCAATACACCAGAGCAGTTGGAATCTATGAGATTGCAGTACCCTGACTACCAACCACAACTAGAGGCAGCCGTGGAGCGTTCCTACGTTGGTCCTAGACGCCTCGTCACAGCCTGAGAAACTAACTACACCTAAAGATAGAAATAGGAAAGCTATCTGCCCCGGAGCAGATCCCCAAAGAACATAGAAAGCCCCCAAACATGTAATGGCTGTTAGACAAGAAGAAATACTGCCACAGACAGAAAATAGTATGAGCAAACGTTGGGGCCCAAACTAACTAAATAGAAAAGGATAGGAAGGGTACTTACTGCAATCCCAAAAAACCCTGCAAAGCACCAACTCTACTAATTTCAAAAACACCTGAGATCACACGACCTCTACCACCTAAATTAGTTCTCTGGTGTAACAAAATCAAAACAGCAGCCACTGAAGAAACTGGAAAAAGCAAAAGTACAAACATCAGTGGCTGAACTAAACTGAGAGGGCAAAAGCCCCCGGAGGGGACCCTGAAGGCCCCCACAGAAGTGCAGGACAAAAATGCAAAAATAAAGCACAAAAACAAAAAGAAGAAAATGTCTTATCTGTTAGCAGGAGATGCAGACACGACACAGCAGGCTACAAGGGAAACAGGAATCATGGAGTGAGACCAGAACAATTGATCACCGGCAACCCTGATGGGAAGGCGACTCCCTTATATAAGACCAGTCAGTAACACCTGATTCCCACTCCTCACAATCTTCACTGGACAGTCCAGTACCGCTTGTAACCACCAGAGGGAGCCTCTGCTCAGAACTCATTTCAAGTCCATTCACAACAGGCTCCTGTCAGGTATATATTATTGTAGATATAGACTGTACGGGCTCCTGTCAGGTATATATTACTGTAGATATAGACTGTATGGGCTCCTGTCAGGTATATATTACTGTAGATATAGACTGTACGGGCTCCTGTCAGGTATATATTACTGTAGATATAGACTGTACGGGCTCCTGTCTGTTATATATTACTGTAGATAGACTGTATGGGCTCCTGTCAGGTATATATTACTGTAGATATAGACTGTATGAGCTCCTGTCAGATATATATTATTGTAGATATAGACTTTATGGGCTCCTGTCAGGTATATATTACTGTAGATATAGACTGTATGGGCTCCTGAAACCCCCCCCTTTGAAATAAATGGGGGGTCACATGAGAACACAGCCCCCTCATAATGTTTAATATGGTTTTTCTTACAGAAGTTTAGTAAGTTGGGAAGTGAAGGGTTAACGGTCTGTTAGTAAGCTATATTATTCACGAGCAGGTTTTAACCGGTTTTATCTAGATGGCTTCCCGCTCTTTTGTTTGGAATTTTATTGGCTGGAGCAAAAAGTGTGGAAGAAAAAAGTGTATTTAACCCCTTCACCCCCAAGGGTGGTTTGCACGTTAATGACCGGGCCAATTTTTACAATTCTGACCACTGTCTCTTTATGAGGTTATAACTCTGGAACGCTTCAACGGATCTTCGCGATTCTGAGATTGTTTTCTCGTGACATATTGTACTTCACGTTAGTGGTAAAATTTCTTCGATATAACTTGCATTTATTTTTTGAAAAAACGCAAATATGGCGAAAATTTAGCAATTTTCAAATTTTGAATTTTTATTCCCTTAAAACAGAGAAATATGTCACACAAAATAGTTAAGAAATAACATTTCCCACATGTCTAGTGTACATCAGCACAATTTTGGAACCAAAATTTTTTTTTGTTAGGAAATTATAAGGGTTAAAAGTTGACCAGCGATTTTTTTTAGGGACCACCTCATATTTGAAGTCACTTTGAGGTGTCTATATAGCAGAAAATACCCAAAAGTGACACCATTCTAAAAACTGCACCCCTCAAGGTACTCAAAACCACATTCAAGAATTTTATTAACCCTTCAGGTGCTTCACAGGAGCTGAAGCAACGTGGAAGGAAAAAATGAATATTTAACTTTTTAGCCACAAAAATGATCTTTTACAAATTTTTTTTTTATTTTCACAAGGGTAAAAGGAGAAAATGGACAGAAAAAGTTGTTGTACAATTTCTCCTGAGTATGCCAATACCACATATGTGGGGGAAAACCACTGTTTGGGCACACGGCAGAGCTCGTAAGGGAAGGAGCGACGTTTGACTTTTTCAAACTAAAATTGTCTGGAATTGAGATTGGACGCCATGTCGCGTTTGGAGAGCCCCTGATGCACCTAAACAGTGGAAACCCCCCACAAGTGACACCATTTTGGAAACTAGACCCCCTAAGGAACTTATCTAGATCTGTTGTGAGCACTTTGAACCCCCAAGTGTTTCACAAAAGTTTATAATGCCTGGGTGTGAAAAAAAAACAAACTATTTTCCACAAAATGATTTTTTAGTCCCAAATTTTTGATTTTTCCCAAGGAAATTGGACCCCAAAAGTTGTTGTCCAATTTTTCCTGAGTACGCTGATACCCCATATGTGGGGGGGAAACTGTTTGGGCGCACGGCAGGGCTTGGAAAGGAAGTAGTAACGTTTTGGAATGCAGACGTTGATGGGGGTCATGTTCCGTTTGCAGTGCCCCAGATGAGCCTAACCAGTGGAAACCCACCACAAGTGACCCCATTTTGGAAACTAGACCCCCTAAGGAACTTATCTAGATCTTTGGTGAGCACTTTGAACCCCCAAGTGCTTCACATAAGTCTATAATGCCCGGGCATGAAATTAAAAAATCCCATTTTTTTCCCACAAAAATTATCTTTTAGTCCCTAATTTTTTATTTTCCCATGGGTAACAGGAGAAATTGGACCACATAAGTTGTTGTCCAATTTGTCCTGAGTACGCTGATACCCCATATGTGGCAGGGAACCACTGTTTGGGCGCACGGCAGAGCTCGGAATGGAAGGAGCACCATTTGACTTTTTCCAACCAAAATTGGCTGGAATTGAGATTGGACGCCATGTTGCATTTGGAGAGCCCCTGATGTGCCTAAACAGTGGAAACCCTCCACAAGTGACCCCATTTGGGAAACTAGACCCCCTAAGGAACTTATCTAGATCTTTGGTGATCAGTTTGAACCCCAAGTGCTCCACACAAGTTTATAACGTAGAGCCGTAAAATTAAAAAATCATAATTTTTCCACAAAAATGATCTTTTCACCCCAATTTTTATTTTCCAAAGGGTAACAAGTGTTACATTTTGGTAGCTGAGGAGAGCAGGCAAAAACGGCAATACACCAGAGAGGTTGGAATCTTTTGGATTGCAGTACCCTGACTAACCACCACAACTAAAGGCAGCCGTGGAGCGTTCCTACGTTGGTCCTAGACGCCTCTTCACAGCCTGAGAGATTAACTACACCTAAAGATAGAAAGAGGAAAGCTATCTGCCCCGGAGCAGATCCCCAAAGAACATAGGAAGCCCCCAAACATGTAATGGCGGTTAGACAAGAGGAAATACAGACACAGACAGAAAATAGTATGAGCAAACGCTGGGGCCCAATCTACCTAGGCAGAAAAGGATAGAAAGAATACTCACTGCAATCCAAAAAAACCCTAAAAAATGCCAACGCTACTGATTGCAAAAACACCTGAGATCACACGACCTCTACCACCTAAATCAGTTCTCTGGTGTAACAAAACTAAGCCGCAGCCACTGAAAAAACTGGAAAAGGCAAATGAACAAATAACAGTGGCTCCAGCGGAACTGAGAGGAGCCTAAGCCCCCCGGGGGGGAACCTGGCTAACCTCACAGAAATGCAGAGAAATATGCAAAAGGTAAGCACAAAAACAGAAAATATCTTATCTGAAAGCAGAAGAAGAGGCAAGACTCAGCAAGCTTCCAAGTGAACCAGGAACCACAGTTGAGACAAGAACAATTGATCACCGGCAACCATGATGGGAGGGAACCTCCCTTATATCAAGCCAGTCTGTGACTCCTGATTGCCAATCCTCATTGAATGGTTCAGTACTGTTTGTAACCACCAGAGGGAGCTTCTGCTCAGAATTCATTTCCAAAACATTCACAACACAGGAGTAGGTGAGGGTGAGAGAAGACAGAAGCGGAGCCTCTGCTATAGGCGGCACCGAACTCCGCACAGAACTAGTGCCAACGACCTTGTGCATCGCGTCTGCTGCACTGAGCTCATAATGCCTCCAGACCAGCAGGAAAGTGCTACCCCTGATCTTGGAGCTCGGTGAGTAGAAAGAAAAGAAGTGGAGCCCGAAGTGTGTGAGACATGCTGCCAGCATGTTTCCGTCAGTCAGGGCCCTTCCACCTTGCCTCTCCTCACCGGGCCCCTTACAAATGTAAGGGTAGTAATGCCCTGATGGCGGCCCTGATTCAGGGTAAAGGGAAGCTCTGTTATTGTACAGAAATTCACACTTGGCCTCACTGCACATTTAATGTTGTCAATCATAAAAGCAAAGTTTGGCCAAAAGGACTGGACCTGGTCTTGTAGGGACCATATGAGACATTCAGCAGCACAGAAGGGAGAGAAGGTAGATTCATCCAATAAGATATCAGGGATCTAGGAAGCCAATAGCATCATTACCCTCCGCTTTCTCTTACAGGCCCATCATAATATTTTTCTTCAAGTGATTTCCTAACTTGTCAGCACATTCTACGTACGCTGTCATTTGGCTTTGTAGTTTACAGATTTGGGCAGGTAACGGTCAGCGTCTTCTAATCCCAAGGGGTAGGTGGATCATACACGTTGTAAGTGCTATAGAAAAGGGCTTTCAATGCCCAAAGTCATTTGCACAGTTTTGGGTGGAGGAAAATGTTGTGGTCTAGAGGCAAAATGGTGATCACACGATTGTAAAACGCTCAGGCTACACCACTGATAAAGCAGTCACAGCCAGTGACAGAGGAGAGTCTGTGACTTCTCTGTATTTAGCGGTTACTACTCACCTGGGTAGTCATATGTAGGAATCTCCTCTTTACACCGCTCATCACCCCTCACATACGTCTCTGTAGTGTTAATATGGGTCAGATCTTCACCCTGAAACAAATATTGTAAAAATGACAGACAGATGGAGAAGTCACATCTATGATCAGCTCTAATCCTGCCATCTCCACTATTCTCATTACACAAGTATAAAACATATAATACTGGTGGATAAAACAAGACTGAGCACAAGATCTTCACAGCCGTCTACACATCATAGGGGAGATCTCATGACACCTTCTCTCCATCTACCTGATGATCCTGAGGAACATCGGGATCTTTTTGTTTACAGTCCTGTGGAAGAAGAGGATGGGGACATCTCTCTGGTGTTGTCCTCTTTCTGGATAGATCTGAAGGAAACACAGGGACTGAATTCATTCTTTACATACAGATAATTATAGACCGTGTGTATTTAGTCCTGTCTATTACCTGGTGATGTGAGGGGCTGGGGAACCTCCATCATGACGTCCATGTACAGATCTTTGTGTCCTTCTACATACTCCCACTCCTCCATGGAGAAATTGAAGGCGACATCCTGACACCTTATAGGAACCTGACACATACAATGATACCGTCATCCCCCAATCCCTTCATAGCGTTACTGTATAATGTTCCAGCATTCCCAGCAGTGTCACCTCTCCAGTCAGCAGCTCAATCATCTTGTAGGTGAGTTCTAGGATCTTTTGGTCATTCATGTCCTCATGTATCAGGAGGTGAGTTGGAGGCTCCGAAATTGGGCTCAGGGGTCTGCTGCATCCCTCAGACACAGGGTCCTGACAGCGCTCACTAGAGGTCTTCTTCACTACTGTGTAATCCTGGTTATGGAGAGACACATTAATAAATCTCACTACAGACATTTCCAGAGTCCTCACCTCTCCAGTTCTGTCCATCTGTTATTCCCATAGATAAGAATGATGTAATGTGACGTCATCAGAATCTCTCACCTCTCCAGTAAGCCGGAAGAGGATCTCTAGGGTGAGATGTAATATCCTTTCTGTTATTTTGTCTCTGTCCACATCCATCCTTAATGGGTGAATCAGGAATATTCTCTTCTATAGAATATCTTAGAATCATAGAATTGGAAGGGACCTCCTGGGTCATCTGGTCCAACCCCCTGCTCAAAGCAGGATTCGATATTGTAGAGACCTGAATGAGAAGAAGATGAGCCGATGTAACATCATAAAAATCCTGTGTAATAATACAACTACTGGAGATAATAAGGGAAACATATGAGATTTATTATTTTACAGTATTTAGTTTTCTTTTTTACATCTATTTATATAAAGCAGAAAATCTGTGTGTGGTAGCCCGTGGAATACAAAACCACATTTTTTTCTCGGTTTTAGTGAAATATTGCATGGCCCCGTCTTTAATACCAGACTAAAAATAGTATGAACATTAAAACTCAAAATATCACCCCTTCACGAGATTTGGCCCTCAGAATTAAAGCTCTATAGCAGGGGTCTCAAACTTGCGGCCCGCGGGCCAATTGCAGCCCTTGAGACACTAGTTTGCGGCCCTCATCTCCTGGGCCCTCAGTACGGTATTTTGCGGCTCTCGGCTGGGATCTCACATACGAGAAACACCGCATGTGAAATCCCAGTCACTCGTAGAACCGCTCATTAAGGTCATGAATATGGACGCCACTCCTCTCATAGGCGTGGCGCCCATATTCATGAGCTTAATGAGCGGTACTACAGAAAGATGTCGCCGGGCATACTCACCTCATCTCCTGCTGCTGCCGTCGCCCGCGCTTCCTGTCTCTGACACAGAGAGCAGTGCCGCTGGGTGACGTCATCATTCAGTGGCCTGCTCTGTCAGAGCGAGGAAGCGCGGGCACCGTTGATGCTGCGGACAGGTGAGAGGTGTGTGTGTGTGCGTGTGTGTGTGTACAGGTGAGAGGTTGTGTGTGTGTGTGTACAGATGAGAGGTGGTGTGTGTGTGTGTGTGTGTGCAGGAGAGTGATGGGGAAAAACAGTGATTTGGGAAAAGCAATGATGGGAGTGATGGAGGAAAAGCAATGATGGGAGTGATGGGGAAAAGCAATGGGGAAAAACAATGATGGGAGTGATGGGCAAAAGCAATGATGGGAGTGATGGGGAAAAGCAATGGGGAAAAACAATGATGGGAGTGATGGGCAAAAGCAATGATGGGAGTAATGGAGGAAAAGCAATGATGGGAGTGATGGGGAAAAGCAATGGGGAAAAACAATGATGGGAATGATGGGCAAAAGCAATGATGGGGGTGATGGGGAAAAGCAATGATGGGAGTGATGGGGAAAAGCAATGATGGGGTGATGGGGAAAAGCAATGATGGGAGTGATGGGGAAAAGCAATGATGGGAGTGATGGGCAAAAGCAATGATGGGAGTGATGGGGAAAAGCAATGATGGGAGTAATGAGGGAAAAGCAATGATGGGGGTGATGGGGGAAAAAGCAATTATGGGAGTGATGGGGAAAAGCAACGATGGGGTAATGGGGAAAAAGCAATGGGGGAGAATGAGTGCTGGGGAGAATGAGAGCTGGGGAGAATGAGCGCTGGGGGGAATGACTTCTTGCTGTTAACCAGTTACTGTTTACTTGTCGACCACACTGCAGTGTCAAAAGAGGAAGACAGCGAGACAGGCAGCAACATTGCATCAGAGAGCTCTTGACCTCGAAACAGAAAATCCTCAGATCCTGGTATTGTAACCTAATATTAAGAATAATATTTATTCATTGATGTTGCGCTATTAACTCCACAGCACTATACATACATCATCAACACTGTCCCCATTGGGACATTTGATAACATTGGAATGTTTTTGTAAGAACTTTTCTTGTGGAAAATCTGATGCGGCCCAGCCTCACCCAGATTCTACCTCCAGCGGCCCCCGGGTAAATTGAGTTTGAGACCCCTGCTCTATAGAAATAAAGGAGAAAATTGGTGCTTGTGTAATGAACGCAAAACGACAGTTGTTGCCCAAAAGGTCCTAAAGATTTAGAGGGACAGCACCCAAAGAGTCGCTCTTAAAGGGGAAGCAACCATATAGTCGATAAGGTGAGGCAACCTGACAAGTCGCCCTAAAGTCTGAAGTTATAGCAACGGCTGTTGCAGAAGTAACTGGGGCCTCATTTATGAGAATTGCCTCACAGTAAGATCATTCTGGTTACCTATAGCAGCCAGAGTGCTGCTTTCAGCATTGAAGCTGCTGAGGTAAAGTGAAAGCTGAACTCTGATTGGTTGCTATGGACACCTAGAACAGTCTGACTGTGAGGCAGTAACATTTTTCTGCTTTATAGATATAGATTCACCTACTAGATCTCTGGTCAGTTTGAGGTGATTACTAAAAGTCATAATACTAAGAACTGATTTTTAAAATGCCGTCCAACAATGACCAACTATTGGGCAAGTTAATCCAAAAGCTAAAAAAGCAAAACTGTCTCAAACAGCTGAAACAAGTGAACAATGTGAGTCCGGACTTGAAAGAAACAGATGAGACAGGCTGAATCAAGGGATGCGGAAACATCTGAACAAAAAGGATGAACGTCATCAAAATGATTGCATACAACATATGCAAAGACGTAGGTAGGCTATCCTGAGTTTGGAATTGTGTTTCACTACGACCCAATTCAGGTCTATAGGTCACATCTGAAAGTTATAATAAGCAGAATGGAGGTAATATGAGAATATTGTCAAGCAAAAAAGATTAACTTTAAATCGCCTGGTATGTGGTGGTCAAATGGTAAAGTCAGTTTGTCACCTTCAAGTCTTCCTCCCGAACCACTTTTTTCATACATGTCGGGAACAACTCATGTATCTAAGCATTTACTGAAAATTATTAGGAGATACAATTAATCTTTCCAGATGACATCCTCTGGTACGACAGCTGGACTCGAGGAAGCAGGATTTATGTCGACTTTTAAAATCCAGGGACAAATTCCAAAATAGGTTTGATGCTTCCTGTAGCAAATTAAGACCCAACATTTTTACACATTTACTGTTTGGGAGATGAACAGATGTAAGCTGATCGACGTTGTGAAGCTATACCTGAGACAAAAAAAGACATTGTTTTGAATTTACAAAGTTTTTTCCATCAGCACAATCAGTTAGTAAACCTTTTTAAAACAGCCTTAGAAAGAAAGTGCGGAATATCAGGTTGTAATAAGAGCAGGCGAGACACCGGCTGGTTTGCACAAAAGGAGATTTAATTCTCCAGGTGTTAATGAAGTCACTTTTATAATGGTTGGACGGGACTTTTTAAGCCAAGATATAATTATTCAGCGACAAAGTGAAAATCTTCAAGGTATTGTAGAAACACATAGATCATATGATGCTCTGCAATATCCTATAATATTCTGGAATGGCCAAGATGGCTGTCACTGTAATCTAACGCAGACTGATCCCAACACTGTGAGGCCAACCAATAAAAAAATATATTAGCTATGGACTTCTACACCTACCAAATAATTATCAGACAACAATGTAGGCAACTTTTTCATACATTTATAGTAGATATGTATGCCAAGGAGGAAAGCGAGTATCTTTTGTACATACAACTGAACCAACAAAAACTTATAGGAAGGCATGCCAAAAGCGTGGTCTGATGGAAGATGATCCACCCTGGGACATTGCAGGAGGCATCCCTCACTCACTTTCCACCTCAACTTCTAATCCTGTTCCCTATAATAACTACACCCTGTGCACCTTCCAATCCCTGTGATCTCTGGGACAAATACAGAGAATATCCTAGAGAAGATATTCATAGAGAGCACAGGAGAGGTAATCCGGACTTAGACTGGTTTCACATTTGCGTATCTGTGCGCAGAGTTTCATCCGCATCGATCCGCATGCGTCATGCGTACATATCTTTAACATGGTGTACGCAGGGATATGCGTTTGCATGCGTTTCTTGTGGATGCGTACATGTGTCATTTCCAGCTTGTGGCGGGGTTCGGCTTCGGCCTCGATCATCAGGGAGTGAGGAGCAGAGAGTGGGAATTGTTATCTCACTTCTGCAAGGGGACCCTCAATCCTTGGCATTTCCCCTTCCTCCGGGATCCCCGGCTCTACTGTCTGTAGATCAATTTTTTACTGCCCTGGGATTGGTATATGATGACCCAGATCGGGTCTCTCTTGCTGAGACAAAATTACGTAAGATACAGCAGGGAGATCGTCCGGCAGAGGAATTTGCTTCTGAGTTTCGTAGATGGGCCACAGATACTCAGTGGAATGACCCAGCTCTTAGGAGCCAGTTTTGTCATGGGCTTTCTGATAAATTAAAAGACGTTTTGGCTCAGTATGAGTCTCCTCCTTCTCTGGAGGCTGCTATGGCCTTAGCTATCCGTACTGATAGACGGCTTCGGGAGAGGGGTGAGGTAACCCCACTCCCTGTTGTTTATCCACCTACCACTAAAGTCCCTTATGTTGAGGTTCCCCTTGTCTGTTCGGATGAGCCTATGCAGTTGGGAGGGACATCATTTCGTAGGAGGGGATTGGCGGTACGCCGCAGGACTAGAAGATGTTTTTTCTGCGGGAAAGAGGGACATTTTGTTGGAGAATGTCCATCCCGTGCCTTGTTGAGCCAAAAGTCGCCGGAAAACTGTTAATCCCAGGTTGTGTGGTGGACGACAACCTGGGAGTATGTATTTCATCCGCCAGTTCTTCTCAGTTCCTTGTACCAGTGGAGGTGGTAGTTGGTACGAGAGTGGAGAGATTGTCTGTTCTTCTTGATAGTGGTTCCGGGGCTAATCTGGTTGACGCTCAGTTTGCTCAGGCTCAAGGTATGCATCTGAGTGTATTGGTCAAACCGATCCCTATATTCTCCATTGACGCCAGGCCTCTCGGCCAAGGTAGCTTTGTTCATGAGGTTCATAACATTGACCTTCGGGTAGGGGCAATACATAGGGAACAATTATCTTGTTATGTGTTGGAGGGTCTACCTACTCCCATTGTGTTGGGACTTCCTTGGTTGATTAAACATAACCCTGTGATTAATTGGCAGTCCAGAGAAATAAGCCAATGGGGTGAGTTTTGCAAAAGCAACTGCATGAACACAGTCATCAGTGCGGTCGTGCCTAGTACATTGCCTCCTTTTTTGGAGGATTTTGGGGATGTTTTCTCTGAGGAGGGTGTCAGGAGTTGCCTCCTCATCGCGTGTATGACTGCTCTATTAATCTCCTTCCTGATGCTAAGTTGCCTAAAGCTAGGTTGTATAATCTTTCTGGTCCTGAGAGGCAGGCTATGAAAGATTATATTTCTGAAAGTCTGGCCAAAGGGCATATTAGACCTTCATCTTCCCCAGTAGCCGCGGGGTTCTTCTTTGTGAAGAAGAAAGATGGAGGCCTACGCCCTTGCTTGGATTTCCGCAAACTTAATCGGATTACTGTTCGAGATCCGTATCCACTCCCTCTTATTCCTGATCTCTTCAATCAAATTGTTGGCGCCAAATGGTTTTCTACATTGGATCTCAGGGGGGCGTATAATCTGATTAGGATAAAAGAGGGGGATGAGTGGAAAACGGCGTTTAACACGCCGGAGGGACATTATGAGAACCTAGTCATGCCTTTTGGTCTGACTACTGCACCAGCAGTATTCCAACATTTTGTTAATGACATTTTTCGTCACCTTGTGGGGCTGTTTGTGGTTGTATATTTGGACGACATTTTAATTTACTCGCCAGATCTTGTGTCTCATCAGGAGCATGTGAGACAGGTGTTGCAGATCTTGCGAGACAATAAATTATACGCCAAACTGGAGAAGTGTGTATTTGCCGTACAGGAACTTCAGTTTTTGGGTTTTTTGGTGTCAGCCTCCGGTTTCCGTATGGACCCTGAAAAGGTGAGAGCAGTGCTTGAATGGGATCAGCCAGGGGATCTTAAGGCTCTGCAGCGTTTTTTTGGGTTTGCTAACTACTACCGGAAATTTATTTGTAATTTCTCATCTGTCGTCAAACCTCTCACTGACATGACAAGAAAAGGGACGGATTTTTCTAAATGGTCGGACAAAGCTTGCCAAGCCTTTTCCTCTTTGAAGAAATGTTTGCTTCGGCACCCGTTCTCATCCAACCAGATGCATCTCAGCCGTTCATTGTGGAGGTGGATGCGTCTGACGTAGGGGTGGGTGCTATATTGTCCCAGGGTCCGTCCCCTGGTAAATGGCATCCGTGCGCTTTCTTTTCTAAGAAATTGTCGTCCGCCGAAAGGAATTATGATATCGGCAATAGGGAAATTTTGGCCATTAAGTTAGCTTTTGAAGAATGGCGTCACTTTTTGGAGGGGGCAGTCCACCCGGTTACCGTTATTACTGATCACAAGAACCTGTTGTATTTGGAATCCGCTAAGCGTCTGAATTCCAGACAAGCTCGATGGTCGTTATTTTTTACCAGGTTTAATTTTGTCGTCACTTATCGCCCGGGGTCTAAGAATGTAAAGGCTGATGCCTTGTCTCGCAGTTTCCCAGGGGCCGGGAAAACGGATGACCCGAGTCCTATCCTTCAGGAGGGGGTGGTAGTGTCGGCTGTATTTTCTGAGCTTGAGGAGGAGGTGTTAGAGGCTCAGGGGGACGCCCCTGCAGGACCTCCAGGGAGACTGTTTGTCCCAAATCTGTTGAGACAAAAGGTTATTGAGGCACATCATAATTCTGCTCTAGCAGGACATCCAGGGAGTAAGGCTACTTTAGATCTCCTTTCTCGCCGGTTTTGGTGGCCTAATGCTAATAAAGATGTTATAACTTTTGTCGCGTCATGTGGGGTGTGTGCTCGCTCTAAAACCCCTCATACCCGTCCGTCTGGGACCCTTTTACCCTTGAAACTTCCGGAGCGTCCATGGACTCATTTATCTATGGACTTCATTATGGACCTTCCTCCGTCGTCAGGGAATACTGTCATACTGGTGGTTGTTGACAGGTTCAGTAAGATGGCACATTTCGTTGCTCTTCCTGCACTCCCTAATGCTAAAACTCTGGCGCAGGTGTTCATTAGGGAGATCGTTAGACTTCATGGGTTGCCTTCTGATGTGGTGTCAGATAGGGGGTCTCAGTTTGTGTCCAAATTTTGGAGGGCATTTTGTTTACGTCGGGGGATGCAATTGTCATTTTCCTCGGCTTTTCATCCGCAGACCAATGGTCAGACAGAGCGTCTGAATCAGAGCTTAGAGACATATCTCCGGTGTTTTGTCTCAGAGAACCAAGAGGACTGGTCTTCTTTCTTGCCTCTGGCAGAGTTCGCTCTTAACAACAGGCGGAGCGAGTCCACTGGTAAGTCCCCGTTTTTTGGGGCATATGGTTTTCATCCCCAGTTTTGTACTTTCAATGGGGGGGGCCCTTCTGGGGTTCCTGAGGAGGAGCGTTTCTCGTCGTCACTTGCTTCTGTGTGGAGAGGTGTATTGAATAATCTGAGTGCGATGGGGAACCGTTACAAACGTATGGCTGATAGGAGGAGAGTTTCTGGTCCAGATCTGAATGTGAACGATCTGGTATGGTTGTCTACCAGGAATATAAAACTTAAAGTGCCCTCCTGGAAACTGGGTCCCAGATTCATCGGGCCGTACAGGATCAGTTCCATAATTAATCCTGTGGCATTTCGTCTGGACCTCCCTCCTACGTTTAAAATTCATAATGTGTTCCACAAGTCATTACTTAAAAGGTATGTGGCACCAGTCATACCGTCACCTCTACCTCCTCCTCCTGTGTTGGTCAATGGTAACTTGGAATTTCAAGTATCAAAGATCATTGACTCACGTCTGAATCGCCGGTCCCTTCAGTACTTGGTGCATTGGAAGGGGTATGGTCCAGAGGAGAGGACGTGGGTCCCTGCGTCTGATGTTAACGCAGATCGTTTGGTTCGGACCTTCCACAGAACTCACCCGGGCAGGCCTGGCCCTGAGGGTCCGGAGGCCCCTCGTAGAAGGGGGGGTACTGTCATGTGTGCATTGCCACGAAGATCGTCGCGGTTGCACATTTTGACTTCTCACAGCTGAGCTGCTGTTTCTTTGTGTTTGGCAGCTAGGGAGTTAATTCTGTCTGTGCTCGGTTCTGGGACTGGGTGCAGTTTCTCCCGGCTGCAATTGATTATTTGTTGATTGGTTTCCTTTAAATTCCTGGTTGTCTGCTTGGGAAGTTGCCAGTGAAACCTTCATGCAGACCACAGATAGGAATGAATCTGTATAGACTTTAGTTGTGAGCTCCTTAGTTGTTCTAAGCTCAACTTGGTTAGAGTTTATTTCCCAGACCATTTATTTTCCTTTGGTGTTTGAGTGTGTATGCAAGCGAGTGTTATCCTGTCTGTCTTATATGTCTAATCTGTGTATTTAGCTAAGATCAGCCCATATCCCTTTGGTGGTAGTCAGGATCCTTCTTAGGACTGATTACAGGGTTCAGGGTCTGATAGGAGACAGGGTTAGGTTGGAGACTTGGACCTCTGAACCATTATCAGTACCTCCAAGGTGAGGGATTAGTTAGGACCCCAGTTTAGGGTCAGGTTAGATCCCGGTCCACCTCTTTCCTGTTTCAGCTCATCAAGTCCTCAAGATTAACCCTGAGTTCAGCAGATATCGTGTCAGGTAAATCTATTCTATACTTACATGCTGATGTTGCTATACTAGTTGTTGTATAGAGTGTTGTTCCTGTATTAATAGTTTACTGACATTGTATACATATCATTAGACAGCGTGACAGTCTGACCCACTCCTCCAAGTATCTGCCACTTACCCCTGTAACCACTTCCCCAACCACTCCTAGCCAATCATCCCAGCCCAACAACCCCCAGGTCCAAAATGTCACACCATTGGGCAGAACAAGAAGCAGACATTAATTTTTTTTCAAAAGTTTATTAATGTTGAAATAAACATTGTTTTTAGTTTTGGTAATAAAACACTTTTTGGTTTGCAATCACTGTCTCTGTATTTTATTTATGTATTTATTTAAACATGTGTTAATTAATGGGTGTTACACTCAAGTGGTTTGGTAAAGGTGTTAAATATTGTAAAGGTGTTAAGTAAGCAAAGATAACAGGTACAAACATAACAGGTACATTTCACTTACACCATTTCATGTTGCCATGCCACACGTCCAATATCAGACACAAAGTAGGCAGCAAATTTATCTCTTGTTCGGGCAACTGCAACTGTAGTCCTCAGAGGGTGATCTTGGTAATCCTGCAATGTTATACTAACAGGTTCCTCTAGGTTGGGTCGATCTTTAGCCAGGATGTAGTTGTGAAGAACAACACATGCTTTTACAACCTGATCAATAGTGTCAATTTTAAGATTACGGTAATGGATGTTCCCAAAATGCGCCATTTTGACACCAGCAATCCAAAAGCGCACTCAACAGTTCTTTGTGCCCTTATTAGTCTGTAGTTAAAAATCCTTTTTGTGTGGCTCAAGTCCCGACTTGAGTATGATTTGATGAGGTTGACACACATCTGAAACGCCTCATCCCCAACCAGAACAAATGGCATTGGCAGTCCTTCAGTGTTGGGAAGAGGTTGTGGCTGTGGAAAATTAAAATCATTACCATATAAACGTTGGCCCATGTCAGAGTTTTGAAAGTCTGCGAGTCATTTCCACGTCCAAATGAGCCAATGTCCATGGCAACAAATCTACACTCAGCATCTGCAATTGCCATTAAGACTATAGAAAAGTATTTGTAATAATTGTAATACTCTGATCCACCCAGGGGCGTAACTAGGAACGGCAGGGCCCCACAGCAAACTTCACAATGGGCCCCCCCCCCCGCGCGCGTTGCCAATCCCGGTCTACCCAAGTTGTGTTAAGAAAGATACCTTTATTATCCAAAATTAGAGGTTTTTGGACTAATGATAGTGAAATAACAGAAAAGAGCCAACTCCCAGGAAGCAACTGAGGTAGTGACGAAGGTAGGCTTTCTCCAGAGTAAATGTGTGAAGAAACTTGTAATCCAGCCTGCAAATTGCTTTCAAAACAGATGATTTATTCAGTAGAACAACAGTCCGGTATGCAGAATAATCTAAGATTGTTCTGTATACCGTACTTTTGTTCTACTGAATAAATCATCAATTTTGAAAGCAATTTATGGGCTAGATTACAAATTTCTTCTTCACAAGAATAATGCAACATAATTACCTTCTTCAGCAGTTTCCTGGGGCCCTAGGCCCCTGATGGGGCCTGCAGTTTTCTTTGGACCTAGGCCCCTAATGGGGCCTGCTGCTTCCTTTGGACCTAGGCCCCTAATGGGGCCTGCTGTTTCCTAGGGCCCCATTAGGGCCTGCTGCTTCCTGGGGCCTCTAATGTGGCTCGCTGTGTCCTGGGCCTGAGGCCCCTGATACACTCACACCTCCCCCCTCCGCTCTCCCCCCTCTCCTCAAGTGCCGGGACGGGAAGCTGCGGCTGCCGCGTCCCTGTAAAAGAGAGTCAGACTCAGCAAGCATACTTACCAATCTGCCAATCCTCAGGTGACTGCGTCCTCCAGCTCTTCTGCTCCGTGCGCCGCTCCGTCCTCCACGCTCCGACGTCCACCACGCCAGCCTTGCATGTGATGTGAGAGCGCGCGCACGCCCCCACGTCACATGACGCGGAAGTGCCGGACTGCTCGGGCCCGACCCACCTCCTCTCATAGCGGCGCCGGAGGTGCGGCGGGCCCCATATCAGACTCACACCACCGGCAGCTTGCATGGGTGTACCCAGGATCAAAACTAGGGGGGGCAAGCCAATGTCGCATTTTATACAGGTTACATCATATACACTGTACATTATCCTGCATGTTAGGTATGGAGCATTAGAACTGTTGTATATTGTATAATACAGCAGTGTATGCGACACTACGCTGTATATACCATTTATTATACATGGCACACTCACCTCTATACAAAGAATAAGAGGCATTATAACCTGTATATGAAAAGTATAATACAGCAGTGTATGTGACACTACGCTGTATATACCATATATTATACATGGCACACTCACCTCTATACAAAGAATAAGAGGCATTATAACCTGTATATGAATAGTATAAGACAGCAGTGTATATACACTCTATATACCGCACACAATGTGTATGACCTGTATGCACCATATACTACACTCTTATTTTGAAGTAAAAAAAAAAAACAAAACAGGAACAAATACAATACTTAAAATAAAGAACAAGTAAAGTTAAAAATCAACAAACTTACTGGTATTTCAATGGGAACTATGGACCTGCTTTTGGCTAATGAGATGGTCAATGTTCGGTTCCATATTTGTCACAAGTGAAGCAATTTTTCTCTTTCTTGACATCATTATTTACTAGGGATTCCAAATTGCTATTAGTAAAATACCAATATATATACAGCGCTACAAAAACAATATATCAGCAATAAAACTGCCCATACAGAGACATACAGCCTGCACTGCCCACCACTGCAGCCTTGCCAATCCATATCATTTCATCCTCATCAGTGCACATATTGGCGCAACTCCGCTTTTTCTGCCCCATATGATCCCCCCATCCTGCCCCATCTGTCTCCATCATATCCATCCTGCCCCATCTGTCTCCAATCCTGCCCCCAGTGTCTCCAGTCATGCCCCCAGTGTCTCCAGTCATGCCCCGTGTCTCCAGTCATGCCCCGTATCTCCATTCTGCCCCCTGTGTCTCGCATTCAGCCCCGTGTCCGGCATTCTGCCCCGTGTCCAGCATTCTGCCCCGTGTCCAGCATTCTGCCCCCATGTCCAGCATTCTGCCCCGTGTCTCGCATTCTGACCCTTGTCCAGCATTCTGCCCCCCGTGTCCAGCATTCTGCCCCCCGTGTCCAGCATTCTGTCCCAATGTCCAGCATTCTGCCCCCATGTCCAGCAATCTGCCCCCCGTGTCCAGCATTCTGCCCCCCGTGTCCAGCATTCTGTCCCAATGTCCAGCATTCTGCCCCCATGTCCAGCATTCTGCCCCCCGTGTCCAGCATTCTGCCTCCCGTGTCCAGCATTCTGTCCCAATGTCCAGCATCCTGCCCCCCGTGTCCAGCATTCTGCCCCCCGTGTCCAGCATTCTGTCCCCCCGTGTCCAGCATTCTGTCCCCCAGTGTCGAGCATTCTGTCCCCCCGAGTCCAGCATTCTGTCCCCCCGTGTCCAGCATTCTGTCCCAATGTCCAGCATTCTGCCCCCCGTGTCCAGCATTCTGCCCCCCCGTGTCCAGCATTCTGCCCCCCGTGTCCAGCATTCTGCCCCCCGTGTCCAGCATTCTCCCCATGTCCAGCATTCTGCCCCCCGTGTCCAGCATTCTGCCCCCCGTGTCCAGCATTCTGCCCCCTCGTGTCCAGCATTCTGTCCCAATGTCCAGCATTTCCCCCCGTGTCCAGCATTCTGCCCCCCCGTGTCCAGCATTCTGTCCCAATGTCCAGCATTATGCCCCCCCGTGTCCAGCATTCTGTCCCAATGTCCAGCATTCTGTCCCAATGTCCAGCATTCTGTCCCCCCGTGTCCAACATTCTGCAACCCCGTGTCCAGCATTCTGCAACCCCGTGTCCAGCATTCTGCAACCCCGTGTCCAGCATTCTGCCCCCCCATGTCCAGCATTCTACCCCCCCCGTGTCCAGCATTCTGCCCCCCCGTGTCCAGCATTCTGCCCCCCGTGTCCAGCATTCTCCCCATGTCCAGCATTCTGCCCCCCCCGTGTCCAGCATTCTGCCCCCCCGTGTCCAGCATTCTGCCCCCATGTCCAGCATTCTGCCCCCCCGTGTCCAGCATTCTGCCCCCCGTGTCCAGCATTCTGCCCCCCCCGTGTCCAGCATTCTGCCCCCCATGTCCAGCATTCTGCCCCCCCCGTGTCCAGCATTCTGCCCCCCCGTGTCCAGCATTCTGTCCCCCGTGTCCAGCATTCTGCCCCCATGTCCAGCATTCTGCCCCCCCCGTGTCCAGCATTCTGCCCCCATGTCCAGCATTCTGCCCCCCCCGTGTCCAGCATTCTGCCCCCCCGTGTCCAGCATTCTGCCCCCCCGTGTCCAGCATTCTGCCCCCCGTGTCCAGCATTCTGCCCCCCCGTGTCCAGCATTCTGCCCCCCCCCCCGTGTCCAGCATTCTGCCCCCCCATGTCCAGCATTCTGCCCCCCCATGTCCAGCATTCTGCCCCCCCATGTCCAGCATTCTGCCCCCCGTGTCCAGCATTCTGCCCCCATGTCTCACAGTCTGCCCCGGACCCCCAGGATCGCCGCTCTCAATAAAAAAAAACAAAGTTCTTCTTACCTGCCGCGCTCCTGCGGTGAAACTCCCTCCATGCAGCTGAAGCGCGCACTCGCTGGTGACTGACAGTATATATAGCATATATATATACAGTATATATAGCTATATATCTATCTATATCATCTTCTCACCTGTGTCTTGCCTCTCTTGTGTTTTCTGTCTTCTTTCACCTTTTCTCTCTCCCACTCTTGTTTCTCTTTCCTTTTTGCCTCCTTCTCCCTGCTTGTCTGTGGCTCCACCCCCGACATTTAGCCCCGCCCCTCCATGGCTCTCCACAGTCTGAGAGCTGTGACGCTGCTGGAGGGAGGATCCGATGCTCTGCTGCTGACTACAGGTGCGGGGATAGGGGCGGTGAGTGGTGTCACAGCGTGTGTGACTGCGCCCCTGCTACACTGCAGCCGGCAACTCTCTCAGAGTACAGTATGCTCATGGCAGCTTGCGGAACTACCGTGGTGGTAGGTGAAGCAGCTGCAGCAGGGACGGGCCCCCTTCTAGCCCGGGCCCTGTGGCAGCTGCTTCCCCTGCTTCCACGATAGTTCCGTCCCTGGATCCACCGCCAGCAGGTTTCAAAATCCTAATGTTTGCCGTCCACAGCCCCCAAACAGTTGTGAAAATTACACATTTCCAAGAATTTGGCAGCATCTCTTAGATGGAGGCCTCACGGCTCATTCAGCAGTAGGATCACCCCTGAATCTAGCGCTACTGGAAACTCCCATCTGTAATATCACTAAGATCTGTGAGAGATCTGGGGGATCCAATCACTTAATGGGGAATTGTTCTGCTTTTTGCAGTGACTTCTGCCAAACATTACCTGTCCTTAAGGAGCAACACCAGCAGAGTCCTGCAGACACTGTAGTGATGGGTAGTTCAAAATGAACTAATCTTCAGAGTGAACTCGTTCATCTAGTTCACCATTCTGAAAGAGATTAGTTCATTGTGAACTAAACAGCCAGTGGGAGGAGACAGACAGTGATCGCTCAGGCCTCTTTCACACCTCCGTTGTGTGACGTCCGCCCAAGTGTGAAAATGGCGGATCCATGAGAAAAGTGTAAAAACGGATGTAAAACTGGTCAGTTTTCTGACAGATCCGCCAAGAAGAGTTCACCTGGAAATGAAGAAAATTTCGTTCCGGAAATGTAAGTCCGGACCCGAGGGGGGGAGAGAGAGAGAGAGACCCCGTACAGTTTTGGCAGCATTTTCAATCACTTTCTATGGAGGCGACGGATCCGCGGGCGGATTCCGTCAAAAACGGATGCCAGTGGACCGCCGCCAATAGGCCGCCATTATACAAGATGGCGGATGCGGTGGATCCGCCGTAGTCCGCCATTTTGGCGGAGCAAAAAAACGTTGCATTGGCCGTTTTTGTAAAATGACGGACACCAATTTTTTGACGGATCCGTCAAAAAACGGACCTAACGGACGAGCATCCGTCAAAATCCGTCACTAATGCAAGTCAATGGGAAAAAAACGGATCTGCCATTTTTTCACATTTTGACGGATTTTGACTGACGTCGCACAACTGAAGTGTGAAAGAGGCCTCATACAGCTCCAGGAAGCTCCTGCTCTGTCTCACACTTGCTCTTTACAGCTCCTGATGCTGGAAAAGAAGGTAGTAAAACACTATACCACACATCAAATACAAATATAATAGTAATAATATTATTAATAAAAACTGAAATTGCACAGTAGACAGACACAGCTCATATGTGTGTATGAGAGGAGAGAGTGTTTCTATGTGTGGTTCATGCCCCTCACCTGTCTTTGTGATAAGATCAGCCTCCTGTAGAGGATCGGCCTCCTGTAGAGGATCAGCCTCCTGTAGAGGATCGGCCTCCTGTAGAGGATCGGCCTCCTGTAGCCTAGAAGATCAGTCTTGCTAAAATCTTTACCACTGACCCCTGTTCTGTTCTTAAAATGGTGGATGCTGAACTGCTTCTCAGCTCCCTCATACACAATCATTATGTGTCAGTACTCTACCACAGGGGCGCTGCTGGGCTCAGTGAGATGCATCAGATTGAACTAGGCTCCTGAGTCATTCTCAATAGAACATTTAGTTCACAGGTCACATGATGCATTTCCTATCAGCTCCTCACAGGATGGGGGAGAAAAACCGAACTAAATGAACTAATCACCAAAATGAACTAGATTTCCCATCACTACTCCGGATATCATGTGACCCCTGACTCCTCCCCTCCTGTGACCTCATCACAGGTCCTGTGCACAGAGCAGCCATATATGTGGAGTGCGGCTCTGCGGGTGGAGGTAGGTGCTGGAGGCTCCATTATTCTCTATGTGGAGTGCGGCTTGCGGGGAGGTGTGCGGAGCTCCATTATTCTATGTGGAGTGCGGCTCTGGGTGGAGGTCGGTGCTGGAGCTCCATTATTCTCTATGTGAGTGTGGCTCTGCGGGTGGAGTCGTGCTGAGGCTCCATTATTCTCTATGTGGAGTGTGGCTCTGCGGGTGGAGGTCAGTGCTGGAGGCTCCATTATTCTCTATGTGGAGTGCGGCTCTGCGGTGGAGGTAGGTGCTGGAGGCTCCATTATTCTCTATGTGGAGTGTGGCTCTGCGGGTGGAGGTCGTGCTGGAGCTCCATTATTCTCTATGTGGAGTGCGGCTCTGCGGGTGGAGGTGGTGCTGGAGGCCCATTATTCTCTATGTGGAGTGGGCTCTGCGGGTGAGGTCGGTGCTGGAGGCTCCATTATTCTCTATGTGGAGTGCGGCTCTGCGGGTGGAGGTAGGTGCTGGAGGCTCCATTATTCTCTATGTGGAGTGCGGCTCTGCGGGTGGAGGTAGGTGCTGGAGGCTCCATTATTCTCTATGTGGAGTGCGGCTCTGCGGGTGGAGGTCGGTGCTGGAGGCTCCATTATTCTCTATGTGGAGTGCGGCTCTGCGGTGGAGGTGGTGCTGGAGGCTCCATTATTCTCTATGTGGAGTGCGGCTCTGCGGGTGGAGGTGGTGCTGGAGCTCCATTATTCTCTATGTGGAGTGCGGCTCTGCGGGTGGAGGTCGGTGCTGGAGGCTCCATTATTCTCTATGTGGAGTGCGGCTCTGCGGGTGGAGGTTGGTGCTGGAGGCTCCATTATTCTCTATGTGGAGTGCGGCTCTGCGGGTGGAGGTCGGTGCTGGAGGCTCCATTATTCTCTATGGATGCGGCCGCGGGTCGTTGGAGCTCCATTATCCGTGTGTTGCGGTGATGTGCGAGTCCTTATCTCTATGTGTGCGCTGCGGGGAGGTGTGCTGGAGCTCCTTATTTTATGGGATGGCTGGTGAGGTGTCTGGCTCATTTCCTATGGAGGCGCTCTGCGGGTGGTGTGCGGAGGCCATATTCTATGGATGCGCCTGGTGAGTCGCTGAGCTCTATTCTCTATGTGCTCGCGGGGGGGAGTCTTTCTCTAGTGATGGCTCGCGGGTGTGTGATCTATCTTTTGTGCTCGGTAGTAGTGGGACCATTATTCTTGTGAGTGGCCTCGGAGGAGTCGGCTCATTTCCTTTGAGTGCGGTGGTGGAGAGGGCGAGGCCATTATCTCTAGTGAGGCTCTGCGTGGAGTGTGCGAGTATTATTCCTATTGAGGCGGTCGGGAGGTGTGAGCTCATTATTTCTATTAGGCTCTGGGAGGTATCGGACTCTATCTCTATGTGATGCTCTGCGGAGTGTGTAGCTCCATATTCTCTGGAGTGCGTCCTGCGTGAGTCGTCTGGCTCTTATTCCTATGGAGGCGCTGCGTGGAGGCGTGTGGCCCATTCTCTATGTGGAGTGGCCTCGGGAGGTGTGTGAGCTCCATTATTCTCAGGTGCGTCGGGGTGGGTGTGTGGCTCATTCTCTAGTGAGGGCTCTCGGGTGGAGGTCGCTGGAGGCTCCATATTCTCTATGTGCGCCTCGGGAGTGGTGCGACTCCATTATTCTCTGTGGATGGCTCTGCGGGGGGTGGTCTTGAGCTCCATATTCATTGGAGTGGTCTGCGGGGGAGTAGTCTGAGGCTCTTTCTTGGGTGGCGGCTCTGTGAGGGTGCTGGAGCCTTTTCTGGGGTGGGCTCTGGGTGGAGGTCGGTGCTGGAGCCCTTATTCTCTATGTGAGTGGGCTCTGCGGTGGAGGTAGGGCTGGAGGCTCCATTATTCTCTATGTGATGTGCCTGCGGTGGAGGGTTTCTGGAGGTATTTCTCTATGTGGAGTCTATTCTGGTGGAGGTTGGCTGGAGGCTTATTCTCTAGGGAGTGCTCTGGGGTGGAGCGGTGGTGGAGGCTCCATTATT
>JARQOD010009052.1:0-33027 GCA_033576555.1 Oophaga sylvatica | reverse complement strand
TTTTACAGAGCTATCATGGCCCCTAACCGTCTTGAATCAATATTAAAGAAGCAATATTTCACGCCCGAAGCCCCGGCATCATTCAGCGGCATTACAAATCTATACAGATCGGTTAGAACGCGTGGTATAAAACAACACGAGGTGGTCGATTGGCTGAATAAACAAGATGCTTACACCCTTCACTGCCTTCTACTACAGATTCTTTCCTCCTTTGGCGTCAAAGACCTCGCCCTATCTTGGATCTCCTCATACCTTTCCAACCGCACATTCAGCGTCTCCCACTCCCACACTACCTCCTCGTCCCACCCTCTCTCTGTTGGAGTTCCCCAAGGCTCTGTTCTAGGACCCCTACTCTTCTCAATCTATACACTTGGCCTGGGGCAACTCATAAAGTCCCACGGATTCCAGTACCACCTTTACGCTGATGACACTCAGATCTACCTCTCTGGCCCAGACATCACTTCTCTGCTATCCAGAATCCCGGAGTGTCTATCAGCCATATCCTCCTTCTTCTCCTCCCGCTTCCTCAAACTCAATGTGGACAAATCTGAACTCATAATCTTTCCCCATCCCACAGATCTTCCTTACCTACCTATCTACCACAATTAACGACATCACGCTTTCCCCCGTACCAGAAGTCCGCTGCCTCGGAGTAACCCTTGACTCTGCCCTGTCCTTCAAACCGCACATCCAAGCTCTTTCTACCTCCTGTCACCTTCAGCTCAAAAATATTTCAAGAATCCGTCCTTTCCTCAACCCTCAATCTACTAAAATGATTGTGCACGCCCTCATCATCTCCCGCCTCGACTACTGCAACACCCTTTTCTCTGGCCTCCCTGCTAACACCCTCGCACCTCTCCAGTCCATCCTTAACTCTGCTGCACGACTAATTCACCTCTCTCCTCGCTACTCCTCCGCTTCTCCCCTCTGCAAATCTCTTCACTGGCTCCCATTCCCTCAGCGTATCCAGTTCAAATTACTAATACTGACCTACAAGGCCATCTATAATCTGTCTCCTCCATATATCTCTGAACTAATCTCCCGATATCTTCCCTCACGTAATCTCCGATCCTCCCAAGACATCCTTCTCTCCTCCACACTTATTCGCTCCTCACCCAACCGCCTCCAAGACTTCTCCCGAATATCCCCCATCCTCTGGAATTCTTTGCCCCAACACATCCGACTATCAAACTCATTCAGATCCTTCAGACGGAACCTGAAAACCCATCTCTTCAGGAAAGCCTACAGCCTGCAATGACCCTGCTGCCTCCTCACCACTACCGGAGTTATTGCCTCAACCAACACCGGAACTGCTGCAACCCCCGACCTACTGTCTCCTGCCTCACAATCCTGGAGAATGTAAGCCCGAAAGGGCAGGGTCCTCTCCCCTCTGTATCAGTCTGTCATTGTTAGTTTGTTTACTGTAAGTGATACCTGTAATTTGTATGTAACCCCTTCTCATGTACAGCACCATGGAATCAATGGTGCTATAGAAATAAATATTAATAATAATAATAAGCCTGTAATGACAAGATTCTCCACCAATAAAATCTTTGTCTCGGACGTTGATTCGCAGTGGCAGGCTGATTTGGTTAGCTTAATTGAATATTCTAGGGAAAATGACGCCGTGAAATATCTATTGACCGTGATAGACGTACTATCCAAATACGCATGGATTGCCGCCTTGCCCAACAAAACCGGTGCGTCTGTAGCTCGGGCATTCGAGTTAATATTTGAAAGCGACCGACGTACGCCGCAGAAACTACAGACAAATGGTGGCAAAGAATTTATGAATTCACACATGAAGCGTGTTTGTAAAATGCATAAAATTCACCATTTTTTCACCAACAATACCGTAAAGGCAGATATAGTTGAGCGATTTAATCGTACATTAAAAACGCGTATGTGGCGCTATCTGACGAAGCATAATACCTTTAGGTATATCGACATTTTACCAGGTTTGGTGCACAGTTACAATCACACCTTTCACACAACGATACAGACAAGGCCGTGCGATGTGACGAAACAGAACTCGTTACAGATATGGAAAAATATTTATAGCGGTATCGTGGCTAAAAAGCGTATTAAGCCATCTTTAAAAATTGGAGATCATGTCAGAATATCCCGTTTTAAGAACCCTTTTACGAAGGGTTATGAGCAGACATTCAGCGAGGAGATATTTTTAATTAGCGCCATTTCCAATAAATTTCATAAGCCTCTCTATAAAATTAACGATTTAGCGGGCGGCGCTATCGAGGGATCATTTTATAAGGAGGAGCTGCAAAAAATAAATTTCAGTGAAAAGCGCGTCTACCGCGTTGAGGCGATTTTGAGAAAAAAACGTGTCATGGGGCGATTCATTGCTATATTAAATGGAGAGGTTATCCTGATAAATTTAATTCGTGGGTACCCGCGTCGGCGCTGACGGACATATAACCATGGAGTCCGAATCCTTCTTTATCACCCTGCCCTCCAACGCTTCTGGCGATATATATCCGGAAAACACAATCGCCGAGTATACCACAAAATTATCTAAACCCGTTCAGCTTTCAGGACAATATGAAGTTGCTCTAACTGAGATTCAATACCCCCATACATGGTACACGTTTGAGCGGGGTGAAGGGAATTTCTATATAGGCAAGCGGGGGGATGTGTTGCAGGAATATTATGTGAAGCCAAGTTTTTATAACACATGCGCCGACCTCATACGTGCTATTAATGAGAGAATTGATATTTTGAAGATTGCCAGCGACGGATTTAAGCTGCGCTATGACGAAGTGCGGAGGAGTGTTACCCTACCGGATTCCCCCACGATACAGTTTGCCCCGGGTCAGAAATTGGGACATATTTTAGGCCTCCAGCCATACATCGAAGCGTATGATAATAACCAGACTGAGCGGAAGAAGATTTATGCCGATATAAAAGCTGGTTTTTATACATTATTTATTTACAGCGACATCATCCAGCACCAGCTTGTGGGCGGCAGCTACGTACAACTTCTGAGAACGGCGCAAATAAGTGGCAAGAGCGGTGAAATTACCACGCTTTAATACACACGACCCGATTACGTGCCCTTATGCAAGCATCATTTTGACTCTGTAACAATCTCCATCTTATCGGACCAGGGCACTCCCGTTAAATTCAAGTACGGAAAGTGTATTGTGAGACTACATTTCCGGAAGAGACGCGATTAGCACGCTAGAAAATGGTGGCTCAGAGGCCGTACGGGGACCCAGCTGTTTATGCCCGCTACTATATTGCACAGTCTGGGCAAGGATTAGAGGGGTTCAGCGGGAGCGAGTACATGTACGGATCGGGTCTGGCTGGGATATTTAAAGGCTTATTTCGGCGGGCTGTACCGCTTTTCAGAAGAGGCGTAGAATTGGTAAAACCACACGTGAAGACGGCTGTCAAAAACATTGCTAAAGACGCCGTCACATCTGTCTCGTCAGCGCTTATGAATCGTATAAATACACAGCCCGAGCAAGGTGGCGCGGGTCTAGTTTATGTCGCTAAAAAAACCGCATAAAAGAAAGCGTCGCTCATGCCCCGCTTTACCCCCGATCCTCATGAATAAAAAACCAGCCAAGCGTCGACCCCGTCAGAAACGAGTGAGACGTACTGCTGAGGACATCTTCTGATCATCATGGCTTTCCTGCACGATGCTTCCGTAGAGTGCGCTAAATCTGAACTGGATATTTTTGACATACCGCCGACACAGACGAGTATAGAGAAATCCCTATTTGTAGAAGTTCAGCCGATTGCCGCTCTGACGGATAATGCCCCGCTGGAATTTTTCATATCGGGTAGCGGGGATTATTATTACGACCTGAATAACACCCTGCTGTACATAAATTGTCGCATCGTCAAGCAGGATAATTCGAATATCGCCGATGACGCCCGTGTAGCCCTCATAAACTATCCTCTTGCCACTCTCTTTAATCAGGTCGATATTACTCTGGGGGACCGAGTTATCTCACAATCGGACAATCTCTACAGCTATAGAGCGTACATAGAGACTCTCTTAAATTACAGTTCACAGACGCTGTCCTCGCAATTTACTGCCGGATTGTTCTAGAAAGACACAGCTGGTCACCATAATGACCGAAGCTTGAATGGCCCAAATGCAGGATTTATTAAAAGAGCCGCTGCAACCCACCGCTCCAAACCCCTGGACCTCATTGGTCCAATTTTTGGTGATATATTTAATCAACCAAAGCTAATATTGAACGGACTCGATTTAAGGTTAAGCTAACGAGAAATAAGGACGCTTTCTGCCTCATGTCGGCTGAGGCCGATCCGCTGAAAGTGCAAATCATGCAAGCCGCTCTCTTTGTAAAGAGAGTACAAGTGTCCCCGGCGGTCCGAATAGGTCACAGTCAGGCCCTCTTGGCATCGACAGCCAAGTACGCTATTGACAGGACATGCATGAAAGTGTACAGTATAGCCGCTGGAACACGGATCACGAACCACGAGAATCTCTTCCTAGGCCAGATACCGAAAACTGTTATATTGGGTTTTGTAGATAATGAAGCATTTAGCGGGTCTTACGCCAGAAATCCCCTGTTCTTCCATCACTACAACGTCAATCACGCAGCCCTCTACCTGGACGGACAACAGATCCCTGCGAGGCCTTATAACCCTAACTTTAATGACTACTTAGCCGTCAGAGAGTATATGGCTCTCGCACATATATCCGGCAAGCAGAAAGCTGATTGTGCCTTGGCCGTGGATCGTGAAGAGTTTATGTCCGGCTTCACTCTGTTTGCATTTGATTTATCACCTGATCAGGAACCGGGTGTTCATTTCTCCCTCATTAAAACAGGTAACCTGCGTGCTGAAGTCCGGTTTGCTCTACCGACGCCCCATACGATAAACATGCTTGTTTTTGCAATCAATCCGGCCATTCTGGAAATTAATAATAGAAGAGAGATCTTGTACGATTTTAATTAATGATGGATAGTCTACAACTCACAACCATACTGAAGGGGGATAGCTTTACAGAGCGGATGTTTGGCGGCGTGTTTCCGTGTGATTTGCTTCCCTCACAGCGGGTAAATCAAAGGCCTGTCGGATTCATCGTAAATACAGACCCCGCACACCAACCTGGCCGACACTGGATATTAATCGTCCTCTGTGACGATAAGACCGCCATATTTTTTGATAGCTACGGATTATGTGCTGACAACGCTATCTTTCCGAGCGAGTTTGTGACGTTCCTGAACAAGAATTGTGAGACTTATTATTACCAAAGCAACCAAATCCAAGACACGTATAGTACTGTCTGTGGGCACTACTGCCTGTACTTTTTACATTTCTTAGCTCGGAACATACCGTTCAGTAAGATATTGGAGAAGTTTTCTGCTGATAAACCGCGTAATGATACAATTGTGAGAAATTTCATTGCTGAAAAGAAATCAACTTTAAAAAACCCTCACTACACGTGTTGGAGCATTCAACAGCGTTGTTCCTGTCTAGAGAGAATCCCATGACCTGTATTGCCATTTGTATCGACATTTTGGTGTCACAATTAATTCAATGCTTGAAATGTCTTTGAGATGTATTTATTTATTACAATAAAATCATGATTAGTTCTGGCAATAAACGTTTTTAAGATGAATGATCTCTTATGCCTATGTCATTTCCACACAGCTTCCCACAGAGTGGTAGTGTGGGAAGACCCTTCAGAAACCCATTGTTTTAAAATCACATTAGTGCAGGTTATGTTTGCTAGAAACCTTCGATTTTATGGTCACTGCTAGAAGAACACACATAAATGTGTTGGTTTTAAAAGATCCCACTGACTATACACAATGCAATACTATTTACTGTTTGCCTGAATTACCATAGCATCGACCTTCACTCATTCTGACAATTCATGTCAACACTGTTGTACTACATTTCTATGTGCCAGTAAAGATGTATATCTATGTACCATGTTAGTTAGTAAATAGAAAAATATGCTCCTCTCAACACAACACAAGCCTTAGATACACAGCTTGGTAATAGCTTACCGATCTGTAACAAAAGTCTGTATTTCACTAAAACTCCTTATACATTTACAGGGTCCTTAAAAGTTTCTCCCCAACAAAAAAGATCAAGATTCGCTCTTTAAAGATCCCACTGACTATACACAATGCAATACTATTTACTGTTTGCCTGAATTACCATAGCATCGACCTTCACTCATTCTGACAATTCATGTCAACACTGTTGTACTACATTTCTATGTGCCAGTAAAGATGTATATCTATGTACCATGTTAGTTAGTAAATAGAAAAATATGCTCCTCTCAATACAACCCAAGCCTTGTACCCACAGCTTTGTAATAGCTTACCGATCTGTAACAAAAGTCTGTATTTCACTAAAACTCCTTATACATTTACTGGGTCCTTAAAAGTTTCTCTCCTCTTTAATACACTAATACTCCACAGACTAATCAAAGTCACTGAATAAAATATCAATAGAGACGAATAAATCACTTTGATTGAAATTCACAAATCCAGCAGCTCAGATTTCCCAGCCTGAGCAAAGTTCAGCCAGGGGGCGTGATGACCTGGATCAAGTCCCAGGGAGACGGATTAAATGATAGGGGGCGTGTCGACCTGTCAGATTTGAGTTTGACGAGAGTGGGGGTCCCTATACTACTGTTGTGTCTGGGGGCTACATGTAGCGTTTTGTGTAGGGAGATCTGCACTTTCTTCTCCTGATATAATGACTGGCAATGTTTGTACTGTGCTTGGGATAGACAAGGTGCCCTGTGCTGGAGACACTGAATACAGGGACACCACATTGCTTGGATTGGGCGTTGACCCAGTTGATGACGAACTAGAAAAAAGAGGAAGAGAAGGGAGGTGTGAGGGAGGAGCGAGAGAAAGAGGAGGGGTGGGAGAGAAGAGTGAAAGGGGGAAAAGAGAGAAAGATGGAGGAGAGAGAGAGAGAAGAAAGATGGAGGGGGAGAAGTAGAAGAAGATGATGAACAAGATTTGAGAGTTGGAGAGGAAGAGATAGAAGAAGAGGAAGATGAAGAAAATGGATGTGTCAGAGATGTGATGGAGGGAAAAGAAGGAATGAGAAGGATGGCAGCGAGGAAAGAGGAGAAAAGTCTGAAGAAGAAAGAGAAAGGGACTGAGAGAAGAAAAAGGAGAGGGTGTCCCCCCTGTGACTCTTGAGAGGGGATGGTTTGAAACAAAAATGCCTTCTCCCTGTGGAGAGAGGCGGGGAGCATTTTTCCCTGTACAAGGCTCCTTACTCAATGAGAGCAGCCTACACCTGTCCCGTGTCTCCACATGATGGACATGTGATGTGTGTGACTCTGAATTCTGCTCTTGTGACATGCCAGTGATCTTTTTCTCACAGATGATTTAACACCTTTTCAAACTTATTCACATAAATAAAAAAATTAAAAAAAAAATTTCCTCGCCGAATGCCCGACGGGAGGGGCTACTCAGACCACTGCGTAGTTTGTGTCTGCTCTCTCCCTCAGCCTGTAATTCTCCTTATCTATGTGACCTTGTTCTAAAGCAAGCTTGTAGAAAAAAAAAAAAATGGCTGGAGAAATAAAGCTCTAAAATAAATTGCTTAGAGAAAAAATCTCTCCAAAATCATTTAAAAATGTACTTAAAAGAAAAATTTTAAAAACAAAAGTTAGATTTAGTAAAAAAACTCTAGAAAAAGAAAACAAAAAAAAAATAAATTCACCAAAAAGGGGAGAAAAGAAAAACCGTATTAATCATAAAACTCTGAAAAACAACCCTTGTTACTAAAACAGCTAATTAAAAATCTCTGGAATGTCAGCTGGCTGCTTCCCCCCTCCCTTCCTTATATCTCTGCTTGCTGTCTCTATAGGCACTGAAATCACGTAAAAAAAAAAAAAAAAAAAATTATTATTCCTCAGAATAGCAAAAAATGAATATAGTTCAGTCTGAATGCCTGATAATTCTCACGTTAAAACCTGTAGCCAAAAAACTAGCTTAAAAAAATAAAAATCAAAGCCAAAAACAGAATGCCTGATAACGTGATTAGCAGAGGAGGGGGGGTCAAAGGGGTTTTCTCGCTGCTGCAGCCAGCACACTGCTCTGAATGAGTTACTGACAGAGCGCACGGAGATGTGATTTAAAGCGACAGTACTTGATACAGACAATGAGACAGACACCCGGGAGAATACGAATCCCTCTTTTGATGATCTGTGACACATACAAGCTGCTCTGGTAACTGATAACTCACCAATTGCACTGAGCGCGGTGAAGCTCAAGGTTCTATCGCTCTGTATCGTACGCCCTGGCTGGTGCGCCGGTCACAGTAATCTGCAATAGCCTTCATCAAAATTCTCACTATCCACGTCTGATTTGACTGGGATGGCCTCCCGGTGCGTGGACAATTATTGTGAGAACTTATCCAAAACAAAGCTTCTGCCCTTCACGTCTGATTTGACTGGGATGGCCTCCCAGTGCGTGAAAGTTTACTGCGGGAACTTATGCAGCAATTGTCTTTTGCTATACAGCCCCAGAGATCAGCAAGCAAAAACACAGTCACCGTTCCAACTTTCTCCCGGTTCACATAAAACATGAAACATATACAGCACAGCAGCAACCAACTCGGCTTATATCCCAGGGCTTTTGGATAAGGGTATGGACTTTTTACACAACCTGGGAATGCGGTGATGACCACGTCCGACCGGCTGGAAGTGTAGGCTAGGACTAGGCACAGGGAACATTCAGGTAAGATGACAAAGTTTTCTTACCTTACTGATGGAGCTGCAGTCTCCGTCCCGTGTGCCAAGGCCAGGGCCAACACCCCCGTCTCTCCGGTCGGCCGAGTCCTCGTGCGTTTCGTCCAATGCCCCGCGTGCAGGCGCCAACTGATATGGAAATTTAATTAGGATAAAAATATCCTGTGTTTGCTGCTTGCCATGTCCAAATCTCTATATAATGTCTTTTTGAGCGCTCAGAACGAAATGAGGACTGTCCACACGAAAGTGTCAGTATAACAGTTCGTCAAAGACATACATTTATTATTGTTTCAAGTTTTTATACGTTTACAAAAAGGGGCTGGTTAGTCAATTAACATACAATTAAAAGCTGCTAGATTATTGGCTGTTCTAGTGTAAATATGATAATTATGATAATCATGATTAAAAGAGCTGAAGTTGCAGAATTATTGTTTATATTCTTGTGACCTAGTTGCCTTGCATAACTATAATGTAAACAACAGATATCTAATAGGACATTTTGTACTTCATGCATTTGTTCCTTTACGAAGGTCTTATGAAGGCCAGATTTCTTTAAAACGACTGATTATATCTGGCCTAGAAATATGTGAGCACAAGGTTTTTTAGCAAGTGAGATCTATCTAACTGTGAACTGTGAATACATATATGTGAATATACTTTGAATATATGGAATACATATATATTTCCATGACAGTACAGACCAAAAGTTTGGACACACCTTCTCATTCAAAGATTTTTCTGTATTTTCATGACTATGAAAATTGTACATTCACACTGAAGGCATCAAAACTATGAATTAACACATGTGGAATTATATATTTAACAAAAAAGTGTGAAACAACTGAAAATATGTATTATATTCTAGGCTCTTCAAAGTAGCCACCTTTTGCTTTGATTACTGCTTTGCACACTCTTGGCATTCTCTTGATGAGCTTCAAGAGGTAGTCACCGGAAATGGTCTTCCAACAGTCTTGAAGGAGTTCCCAGAGATGCTTAGCACTTGTTGGCCCTTTTGCCTTCACTCTGCGCTCCAGCTCACCCCAAACCATCTCGATTGGGTTCAAGTCTGGTGACTGTGGAGGCCAGGTCATCTGGCGTAGCACCCCATCACTCTCATTCTTGGTCAAATAGCCCTTACACAGCCTGGAGGTGTGTTTGGGGTCATTATCCTGTTGAAAAAAAAATGATGGTCCAACTAAACGCAAACCGGATGGAATAGCATGCCGCTGCAAGTTGCTGTGGTAGCCATGCTGGTTCAGTATGCCTTCAATTTTGAATAAATCCCCAACAGTGTCACCAGCAAAGCACCCCCACACCATCACACCTCCTACTCCATGCTTAACGGTGGGAACCAAGCATGTAGAGTCCATCCGTTCACCTTTTCTGCATCTCACAAAGACACGGTGGTTGGAACCAATTATCTCAAATTTGCACTCATCAGACCAAAACACAGATTTCCACTGGTCTAATGTCCATTCCTTGTGTTCTTTAGCCCAAACTAGTCTCTTCTGCTTGTTGCCTGTCCTTAGCAGTGGTTTCCTAGCAGCTATTTTACCATGAAGGCCTGCTGCACAAAGTCTCCTCTTAACAGTTGTTGTAGAGATGTGTCTGCTGCTAGAACTCTGTGTGGCATTGACCTGGTCTCTAATCTGAGCTGCTGTTAACCTGCGATTTCAGAGGCTGGTGACTCGTATAAACTTATCCTCAGAAGCAGAGGTGACTCTTGGTCTTCCTTTCCTGGGGCGGTCCTCATGTGAGCCAGTTTCTTTGTAGCGCTTGATGGTTTTTGCAACTGCACTTGGGGACACTTTCAAAGTTTTGCCAATTTTTCGGACTGACTGACCTTCGTTTCTTAAAGTAATGATGGCCACTCGTTTTTCTTTACTTAGCTGCTTTTTTCTTGCCATAATACACATTCTAAGGCCGGCGTCACACTTGCAAATGTGATGCGAGTAAGTCGCACGACTTTCTCGCATCAACACCCTGCACGGCCGCCCGCTCTCGGGTCCGAGTGTGCGGCTGCATGTATTTCTATGCAGCCACACACTCGGGTCCGAGAGCAGGCGGCCGTGCCGGGTGTTGATGCGAGAAAGTCGTGCGACTTGTGACGCCGGCCTAACAGTCTATTCAGTAGGACTATCAGCTGTGTATTCACCAGACTTCTGCACAACACAACTGATGGTCCCAACCCAATTTATAAGGCAAGAAATCACACTTATTAAACCTGACAGGGCACACCTGTGAAGTGAATACCATTTCCAGGGACTACCTCTTGAAGCTCATCTTGAAGCTCATCAAGAGAATACCAAGAGTGTGCAAAGCAGTAATCAAAGCAAAAGGTGGCTACTTTGAAGAACCTAGAATATAAGACATATTTTCAGTTGTTTCACACTTTTTTGTTAAGTATATAATTCCACATGTGTTAATTCATAGTTTTGATGCCTTCAGTGTGAATGTACAATTTTCATAGTCATGAAAATACAGAAAAATCTTTGTATGAGAAGGTGTGTCCAAACTTTTGGTCTGTATTGTATATTGCCGGAGTCACAAACAGACGCTCACAGGCTCAGTATGGATTTGATCAGAATACAAAAAGCAGAAAAAGTGTACTGTATCTGAAGCGTACAGCTGTATACAGTGTTGGGGTAATTTTAAATCTCTGTATATATTTCTGGAGTAACACACAGACGCTCACTCAGTATGGATTAGACCAGAATATAAAAAGCTGAAAAACAGTACTGTATCAGAAGCAAAAAGCTGTATACAGTGTAGGGGAAATTTCAATCTCTGTATATATTTCCAGAGTCACACACAGATAGTCAGCATGTACAGTTAGGTCCATAAATATTTGGACAGAGACAACATTTATCTAATTTTGGTTCTAGACATTACCACAATGAATTTGAAACAAAACAAATCAGATGCAGTTGAAGTTCAGACTTTCAGCTTTCATTTGAGGGTATCCACATTAAAATTGGATGAAGGGTTTAGGAGTTTCAGCTCCTTAACATGTGCCACCCTGTTTTTAAAGGGACCAAAAGTAATTGGACAAATGACTCCAAGGCTATTTCATGGACAGGTGTGGGCAATCCCTTTGTTATGTCATTCTCAATTAAGCAGATGAAAGGGCCGGAGTTGATTTGAGGTGTGGTGTTTGCATTTGGAAGGTTTTGCTGTGAAGGAAACATGTGGTCACAGGAGCTCTCCATGCAGGTGAAACAAGCCATCCTTAAGCTGCAAGAACAGAAAAAAACCCATCCAAGAAATTGCTACAACATTAGAAGTGGCAAAATCTACAATTTGGTATATCCTGAGAAACAAAGAAAGCACTGGTGAACTCATCAATCCAAAAAGACCTGGGAGCCCACGGAAGACAACAGTGGTGGTGGTGGATGATCGCCGCATACTTTCTTTGGTGAAGAAGAACCCGTTCACAACATCAACTGAAGTCCAGCACACTCCCAGTGAAGTAGGTGTATCTGTCTCTAAGTCAACAGTAAAGAGAAGACTCCATGAAAGTAAATACAAAGGGTTCACATCTAGATGCAAACCATTCATCAATTCCAAAAATAGACAGGCCAGAGTTAAATTTGCTGAAAAACACCTCCAGAAGCCAGCTCAGTTCTGGAAAAGTATTCTATGGACAAATGAGACAAAGATCAACCTGTACCAGAATGATGGGAAGCCAAAAGTTTGGAGAAGAAAGGGAACGGCACATGATCCAAGGCACACCACATCCTCTGTAAAACATGGTGGAGGCAACGTGATGGCATGGCCATGCATGGCTTTCAATGGCACTGGGTCACTTGTGTTTATTGATGACATAACAGCAGACAAGAGTAGCCGGATGAATTCTGAAGTGTACCGGGATATACTTTCAGCCCAGATTCAGCCAAATGCTGCAAACTTGATTGGACGGCGCTTCATAGTACAGATGGATAATGACCCCAAGCATACAGCCAAAGCTACACAGGAGTTCATGAGTGCAAAAAAGTGGAACATTCTTCAATGGCCAAGTCAATCACCAGATCTTAACCCAATTGAGCATGCATTTCACTTGCTCAAATCCAGACTTAAGAGGGAAAGACCCACAAACAAGCAAGACCTGAAGGCTGCGGCTGTAAAGGCCTGGCAAAGCATTAAGAAGGAGGAAACCCAGCGTTTGGTGATGTCCATGGGTTCCAGACTTAAGGCAGTGATTGCCTCCAAAGGATTCGCCACAAAATTTTGAAAATAAAAATATTTTGTTTGGGTTATGTTTATTTGTCCAATTACTTTTGACCTCCTAAAATGTGGAGTGTTTGTAAAGAAATGTGTACAATTCCTACATTTTCTAACCCATATTTTTGTTCAACCCTTCAAATTAAACGTTACAATCTGCACTTGAATTCTGTTGTAGAGGTTTCATTTCAAATCCAATGTGGTGGCATGCAGAGCCCAACTCCGAAAATTGTGTCACTGTCCAAATATTTCTGGCCCTGACTGTATTTGTTCGTGATACCAACCAGTACACGGTAGTGTGTTAGGAGCATACAGCTCTATACGGTGTGGGAAAAAATGAACGCTCGGTAACTGTGCAGAAATCAAGAATAAAAGTATTAGTGCTGTGTAAAAAGCAGTCTGCACAGCAGTGTACACACAGCAATACAGGTAGCAGGCAGCCTAATAACCAGCGCTGCTGCACACAAGAAAATCCTCCCTTGTCACTGGCAGGCAGCCTAATAACCAGCGCTGCAATTCACCACTGGTTAACATTTTTAGCCTTTTTTCAGATATTAACATGTTTTCTTTTGTTAACCTTAGAGACTGATTGTCTACTAAACAGCAGAACATGAGCAGTGCTTAGAGACGCTTTTCTGCCGAGCTGCTGCCTAAGGCTATGTTCACACGTTACGTTTTTGATGCGGTTTTTTTCCTAAGACAAAAATTTCCCTCTTGGCAGTAAGAAACTTGCTGCAAAAAAGCTGATTTTGCTTCGTTTTTGTTCTGTTTTTGCTGCATTTTTTTGCAGCGTTTTTGTCTCTTGTGCATGCTGATAAAGTTTATTGCAGTAAAAAAATCTGATTCTACTTCATCAGGTTTTGCCACATAAACCGATACCTACGTTTTTCAGCGCTTTTTGCACCACCCATTGCTTTGAATGGGTGAAAAACACTGAAAAACACAAAAAACTGAAAGAAGTGACATGCTGCATGCATTCTGCAAAACCTCAGGTTTTACATAAAATGCTGAGGAGAAAAAAAACCAAGCTGTGTGTATGGGATTTCTGAAATCTCTCACACTTTGCTGGTACTGTACAATGCAGCTAAAGTTTGCAATGAAAAAAAAAGATTAAAAAACACATCAAAAACACAACGTGTGAACATAGCCATACAATCCCAGCCAGCGTCACTGAAAAGCTTACAAGCAGGACAGCAGCGGTGGTCGGCCCCTGACTTCACATGCTAGGTGCAGAGGCCCATTGGTGCAACCTGTTCAGGCGCACAGGGGCCCAAGACGTTAGGGGCCACTTCTACCTCCAAGAAGATGGAATTGTGCATATTGAACTATTGGACTGCAAAGGGCCCATATATTGTTCTTGCACAGGGGCCCTTTTCAGTTTATATCCGCCAGTGACTAGGTGGGTATGAAAACTAAAGCAAAAAAGTAGAGAGGCTGATTACTGTGTAGCAATCATTCATTTTCTAATTTCAAGTTTTATACATCCAATTAGTTGCTGTAATTAATGGATGAAATGTATCAAAACCGATACAAAGCGAAGGTTTCTATATTTCCTTTATTCACAGGATCTTTTGAAAATGAACGCAGTAGTGACTTAATTGGTTGTCACGAGTTTGTTTAAGGGGGTTGTTCGGGTAAAACAAGTTGTCACCTATCCTCAGGACAGCTGATAACTTGCGGATGTTTCACCACTGTGACCAGCAACAATCCACAGAAAAGGATAGTGCAGTAGGTTGTGCTCCCGACAACTCCACCCGACCGGAGCTGCTGTAAAAGCCTAGCGCAGCACCTGGCAACCGCATAGTGAATGAATGGTGGTCGCCATCTGCACTGCTGCCCCATTTAATGGGGTAAAAGTTCCCCACTCTGCTGGGGATTGGTCCGAGTGATCAGACCCCTACCGATCAACAAATTCTGATCTATGCTGTGTATAAGTGATATCTTCTTTTATCTACACAGCCCCTTTAATTATTTCACTTTTCCATTGCTCCATTTTTGAAAATGAGGCCTTTGATGAACATTCATAGAAAAAAAGTAGCAAAAGTTTAAAAGTGGAGTACTAAACCATGGCAACCTATCGTATCTCAGCATTCACCTTCAAAAGGTCCTTTTCTGCATAAAAATGTACCATGACTACAAGAACACTTTCAACTTTTAATCTTTTTCTTAATTATCCAATACTAGATAGCATAAATTAGTTGAAAGACAATGGGTCAGATTTATGCAGTATTCTAAAATAAAATAAACTATATATTGCCTGTAGCAACCAATTGCGGAGCAGCTTTTATTTTTTATTTTGCTCTTGAATAATAAAAAATATGCAGCAATTGGTTGCTATGGACTAGACTTTTTCATAAAACTACCCACGTGTCTCCCAGATCTTGATGTTAAATCCCTTTTCAGACACAAAGAATCGTATTTGTATTTTATTATAAAAGTAATGTTTTGTCCCTGCACAGCTAAACACCATTTTTACTATTAGCTATATTAGTAGAGATAGGCATAGGAATAAATGTATGGATATTTTCACGCTGATGAAACCACTTGTATCACACGTGTACAGACAGTACAGTTCTTAAAAATAAAGGGTATATTTATATCTATTTACAATGTGTTTCTGCCTGTGGTCGAGCATTGTACTGATTTCTATATTTATTAAAATGAAATTGCCCGAACTATACATTTTTCGATTTTGTGTTGTTGATTTTTCTTTTTCATATTTCAGTCGATTCTGTAAAGCCAATACAGGTGATTTAATGATATTTTGCCCATTATACTGTGTAATTCTAGGTACGGGAGTGTGGGGGCAACATCAATGTGTGTCCTTGTCGTGATGCTGATTTCATGTCTAGCACGGGGCACAGAATGGTCCTGGTCAAAAATAAAAGGTGTTAAAAGGGGGGCTCCCAAATTTTAACATATTACATCATCACACAGAAACATTTAGTGAGTACTTACATGAGCCGATTACAGACTGTTAAACAAGCGCCACTGACTATTCAAATTGTTTGGCGTTTGCTTACTGGCCTCTTTACACCAGCCGACGAAGAGCAATGGAGATAGAATGATCGCTAAGGCTTGGTTCGCATTGCGTTATGGCAGTCCGTCTAACGGATTGCGTTACAACGAGGCATTAACGCCATGTAACGCATCCGTTAGTGCACCCATAGACTGCTATTACGTAATGCATCGCTAACGCATGTCATAATCGGCATGCGTTAGCGATAAGCCGTCATGCTGCGACGGACCCTCGGACGCGGTGCGAGATCGCATAACACGATCAAAAAAAGGCAGTTGCGTTAGCGCAGTCCGTTTAAACGCATGCGTTGAATGGACTGCCCTAACGCAATGTGAACCTAGCCTTATAGATCATTCTGTCCCCATACACTATCATGTTGTCTGCAGCACATCTCATGTTCACACCGGATGATATGCTGCCAAGAACAAAGATATTTTTTTTTCTGGCATAAATGATTCAACCACAAGATGTAAGGGCACTTTGCTGTTTTGTTTGGTTGATTGATGACATGTTTACACTTATGAAGGCTTTTCTGCACTGCGTAGTTTTAAAATGTGGATGCCATATGCATACTGTATGTTACACACAAACTCCATGCAACACACACACTGTATGTTACAAACTATATGTGACATACATACAGTCCATGCAACACACACAATATATATTGCACGCACATTGCATGTTACACACACACATCCTCCATGCTACATATGAGTTGCCCGTAGCCAGGGCCTGTGGGGTACTCGGCACCGAGCCCGTTCACTTCAATGGGGGATGTCACGGGTAGCACAGCTCGGTCCGTTGCCCTGGGGGCTCACCTCAATAAAAGGGATATTTACAGGGGATTGTAGGTTTGTAGAAATGTTCGTGACGCCACCTGTGGTTCCTGGTCAGGGTGACCAGCGCTGCAGGGTAGATCCTCTGAGGGGTTGTTACTGGGCAGCAAGGTGTTAAGTCTCCCACAGGCAAGACTGATCCCTCAGGGTATATGGCGGTGTAGGGGTGCAGGAGCAATAAGGCAGACACACACAAGAAAGTCTCTTTCTGTACCTTTACTGATGGTATAGTTGCAGGCACGTCCCGGGAAGCTGTCAGGGTGGAGGATGCACTTCCAGTAATCCCACTGAGTAGGTGTAGAGCCTCCGTTCTCCTTTATGTGTATGTTTCTGACCTGTATAGAACAAAGTCTAACTCTGTCTTCTTCGTATACGCCGGCTGACGTTGTGGTGAGGCCTTCTTGTGGACAGAACAGTGTCTCTGTGGCGGTACCTGCCAGACCCCCGTCTTCCTAACCTCGGTTATGTATCAGCACTGCAGGGCCCCTGTGTCACGCGGTCTTATGATATGTGTACGATGTCAGTAAACTATTCTTAAAAGAACAACACTCTATACAACATATAGATTAGCAACATCAGCATGTAAATATAGAATAGATTTACCTGACACGATATCCGTTGAACTCAGGGTTAATCTTGAGGACTTGATACACTGTCACAGGAAAGAGGAGGACCGGGAGTCTAACCTGACCCTAAACTGGGGTCCTAACTAATCCCTCACCTTGGAGGTACTGATAATGGTTCAGAGGTCCAAGTCTCCAGCCTAACCCTGTCTCCTATCAGTCCCTGAACCCTGTAATCAGTCCTAAGAAGGATTCTGATTACCACCAAAGGGATATGGGCTGATCTCTGCTAAATACACAGATTAGACATATAAGACAGACTGGAGAAAACACAGACTTGCATACACACTCAAACACAGAAGGAACATAAATGATCTGGGATATTAAACTCTAAGCAAGGTGAGCTTAAAACAACTAAGGAGCTCTTTAACTTAAGTCTATACAGATACAATCCTATCTGTGGTCTGCATGAAGAATTTCACTGGCAACTCCCAACACAGACAACCAGAGATTTAAAGGAAACCAATCAACAAATAATTAATTGCAGCCGGGAGAAACTGCACCCAGTCCCAGAACTGAGCACAGACATAATTAACTCCCTAACTGCCAAACACAAAGAAACAGCAACTCAGCTGTGAGAAGTCAGAATGTGCAACCGCGACGATCTTCGTGGCGATGCACACATGACAGTACCCCCCCTTCTACGAGGGGCCTCCGGACCCTCAGGGCCAGGTTTGCCCGGGTGAGTTCTGTGGAAGGTCCGCACCAAACGATCTGCGTTAATGTCAGACGCAGGGACCCACGTCCTCTCCTCTGGACCATACCCTTCCAATGCACCAAGTACTGAAGGGACCGGCGATTCAGACGTGAGTCAATGATCTTTGACACTTGAAACTCCAAGTTACCATTGACCACCACTGGAGGAGGAGGTAGAGGTGATGGTATGACTGGTGCCACGTACCTCTTAAGTAATGACTTGTGGAACACATTGTGGATTTTAAACGTAGGAGGGAGGTCCAGACGAAATGCCACAGGATTAATTATGGAACTGATCCTGTACGGCCCGATGAATCTGGGGCCCAGCTTCCAGGAGGGAACTTTAAGTTTTATATTCCTGGTAGACAACCATACCAGATCGTTCACATTAAGATCTGGACCAGAAACTCTCCTCCTATCAGCCATACGTTTATAACGGTTCCCCATAGCACTCAGATTATTCAATACACCTCTCCACACTGAAGCAAGTGACGACGAGAAACGCTCCTCCTCAGGAACCCCAGAAGGGCCCCCCCCATTGAATGTACAAAACTGGGGATGAAAACCATATGCCCCAAAAAACGGGGACTTACCAGTGGATTCGCTCCGCCTGTTGTTAAGAGCGAACTCTGCCAGAGGCAAGAAAGAAGACCAGTCCTCCTGGTTCTCTGAGACAAAACACCGAAGATAAGTCTCTAGGCTTTGATTCAGACGCTCTGTCTGACCATTGGTCTGCGGATGAAAAGCCGAGGAAAATGACAATTGCATCCCCCGACGTAAACAAAATGCCCTCCAAAACTTGGACACAAACTGAGACCCCCTATCTGACACCACATCAGAAGGCAACCCATGAAGTCTCACAATCTCCCCAATGAACACCTGCGCCAGAGTTTTAGCATTAGGGAGTGCAGGAAGAGCAACGAAATGTGCCATCTTACTGAACCTGTCAACAACCACCAGTATGACAGTATTCCCTGACGACGGAGTCCATAGATAAATGAGTCCATGGACACTCCGGAAGTTTCAAGGGTAAAAGGGTCCCAGACGGACGGGTATGAGGGGTTTTAGAGCGAGCACACACCCCACATGACGCGACAAAAGTTATAACATCTTTATTAGCATTAGGCCACCAAAACCGGCGAGAAAGGAGATCTAAAGTAGCCTTACTCCCTGGATGTCCTGCTAAAGCAGAATTATGATGTGCCTCAATAACCTTTTGTCTCAACTGATTTGGGACAAACAGTCTCCCTGGAGGTCCTGCAGGGGCGTCCCCTGAGCCTCTAATACCTCCTCCTCAAGCTCAGAACATACAGCCGACACTACCACCCCCTCCTGAAGGATAGGAATCGGGTCATCCATTTTCCCGCCCCTGGGAAACTGCGAGAGAAGGCATCCGCCTTAACATTCTTAGATCCAGGGCGATAAGTGACAACAAAATTAAACCTGGTAAAAAACAACGACCATCGAGCTTGTCTGGAATTCAGACGCTTAGCAGATTCCAAATACAGCAGGTTCTTGTGATCAGTAATGACGGTGACCGGGTGGACTGCCCCCTCCAAAAAGTGACGCCATTCTTCAAAAGCCAACTTAATGGCCAAAAGTTCCCTATTGCCGATATCATAATTCCTTTCGGCGGACGACAATTTTTTAGAAAAGAAAGCGCACGGATGCCATTTACCAGGGGACGGACCCTGGGACAATATTGCACCCACCCCTACGTCAGACGCGTCCACCTCCACAACGAACGGCTGTGATGTATCTGGTTGGATGAGAACGGGTGCCGAAGCAAAACATTTTTTCAAAGAGGAAAAAGCTTGGCAAGCTTTGTCCGACCATTTAGAAAAATCCGTCCCTTTTCTTGTCATGTCAGTGAGAGGTTTGACAACAGATGAGAAATTACAAATAAATTTCCGGTAGTAGTTAGCAAACCCCAGAAAACGCTGCAGAGCCTTAAGATCCTCTGGCTGATCCCATTCAAGCACTGCTCTCACCTTTTCAGGGTCCATACGGAAACCGGAGGCTGACACCAAGAAACCCAAAAACTGAAGTTCCTGTACGGCGAATACACACTTTTCCAGTTTGGCGTATAGTTTATTGTCTCGCAAGATCTGCAACACCTGTCTCACATGCTCCTGGTGAGACACAAGATCTGGTGAGTAAATTAAAATGTCATCCAAATATACGACCACAAACAGCCCCACCAGATGACGAAAAATGTCATTAACAAAATGTTGGAATACTGCTGGTGCAGTAGTCAGACCAAAAGGCATGACAAGGTTCTCATAATGTCCCTCCGGTGTGTTAAACGCCGTTTTCCACTCATCCCCCTCTTTTATCCTAATCAGATTATACGCCCCCCTGAGATCCAATTTAGAGAACCATTTGGCGCCAACAATTTGATTGAAGAGATCAGGAATCAGAGGGAGTGGATACGGATCTCGAACAGTAATCCGATTAAGTTCGCGGAAATCCAAGCAAGGGCGTAGGCCTCCATCTTTTTTCTTCACAAAGAAGAACCCCGCGGCCACTGGGGAAGATGAAGGTCTAATATGCCCTTTGGCCAGACTTTCCGAAATATAATCTTTCATAGCCTGCCTCTCAGGACCAGAAAGGTTATATAACCTAGCTTTAGGTAACTTAGCATCAGGAAGTAAATTAATAGAGCAGTCATACACGCGATGAGGAGGCAACTCCTGACACCCCTCCTCAGAGAAAACATCCCCAAAATCCTCCAAAAAAGGAGGCAAAGTACTAGGCACGACCGCACTGATGACTGTGTTCATGCAGTTACTTTTGCAAAACTCCCCCCATTGGCTTATATCTCTGGACTGCCAATTAATCACAGGGTTATGTTTAACCAACCAAGGAAGTCCCAACACAATAGGAGTAGGTAGACCCTCCAACACATAACAAGATAATAGTTCCCTATGTATTGCCCCTACCCGAAGGTCAATGTTATGAACCTCATGAACAAAGCTACCTTGGCCGAGAGGCCTGGCGTCAATGGAGAATATAGGGATCGGTTTGACCAATACACTCAGATGCATACCTTGAGCCTGAGCAAACTGAGCGTCAACCAGATTAGCCCCGGACCCACTATCAAGAAGAACAGAAAATCTCTCCACTCTCGTACCAACCACCACCTCCACTGGTACAAGGAACTGAGAAGAACTAGCGGACGAAATACATACTCCCAGGTTGTCGTCCACCACACAACCTGGGATTAACAGTTTTCCGGCGACTTTTTGCTCAACAAGGCACGGGATGGACATCCCCCAACAAAATGTCCCTCTTTCCCGCAGAAGAAACACCTTCTAGTCCTGCGGCGTACCGCCAATCCCCTCCTACGAAATGATGTCCCTCCCAACTGCATAGGCTCCTCCGAACAGACAAGGGGAACCTCAACATAAGGGACTTTAGTAGTAGGTGGAGTAACAACAGGGGGCGGAGTTACCTCGCACCTCTCCCGGAGCCGTCTATCAGTACGGATAGCTAGGGCCATAGCAGCCTCCAGTGATGGAGGAGAATCATACTGAGCCAAAACGTCCTTTAATTTGTCAGAAAGCCCATGACAAAACTGGCTTCTAAGAGCTGGGTCATTCCACTGAGTATCTGTGGCCCATCTACGGAACTCAGAAGCAAATTCCTCCGCCGGACGATCTCCCTGCTGTATCTTACGTAATTTTGTCTCAGCAAGAGAGACCCGATCTGGGTCATCATATACCAAACCCAGGGCAGTAAAAAATCGATCTACTGACTGTAGAGCCGGGATCCCGGAGGAAGGGAGAAGGCCCAGGATTGAGGGTCCCCTTGTAGGAGCGAGATAACAATTCCCACTCTCTGCTCTTCACTCCCTGATGATCGAGGCCGAAGCCGAAAATACAATTTACATGCTTCCCTGAAGGTAAAAAATTTGTCTCGCCCACCAGTGAACCTGTCCGGGAGAGCTACTTTAGGTTCAAATCTGGTTTGCTCCGAGGGAGACAAAACTTTGGACTTAATGTCCGTCAGCTCCATGGATAATCCCTGCAACTGCAGAGCCAGCTGGGCTACTGGATCCATGGCAACTGGGAATAATTTTATGGGCCAGTGAAAATGTCACGCGGTCTTATGATATGTGTACGATGTCAGTAAACTATTCTTAAAAGAACAACACTCTATACAACATATAGATTAGCAACATCAGCATGTAAATATAGAATAGATTTACCTGACACGATATCCGTTGAACTCAGGGTTAATCTTGAGGACTTGATACACTGTCACAGGAAAGAGGAGGACCGGGAGTCTAACCTGACCCTAAACTGGGGTCCTAACTAATCCCTCACCTTGGAGGTACTGATAATGGTTCAGAGGTCCAAGTCTCCAGCCTAACCCTGTCTCCTATCAGTCCCTGAACCCTGTAATCAGTCCTAAGAAGGATTCTGATTACCACCAAAGGGATATGGGCTGATCTCTGCTAAATACACAGATTAGACATATAAGACAGACTGGAGAAAACACAGACTTGCATACACACTCAAACACAGAAGGAACATAAATGATCTGGGATATTAAACTCTAAGCAAGGTGAGCTTAAAACAACTAAGGAGCTCTTTAACTTAAGTCTATACAGATACAATCCTATTGTGGTCTGCATGAAGAATTTCACTGGCAACTCCCAACACAGACAACCAGAGATTTAAAGGAAACCAATCAACAAATAATTAATTGCAGCCGGGAGAAACTGCACCCAGTCCCAGAACTGAGCACAGACAGAATTAACTCCCTAACTGCCAAACACAAAGAAACAGCAACTCAGCTGTGAGAAGTCAGAATGTGCAACCGCGACGATCTTCGTGGCGATGCACACATGACACCCTGCGACCTGAAGTCCAGCAGGGTCTCCGGTATCTCCTACTAGTCGTGTAGATGCTAGCAAGCTCGGACCCGGTGTCCGGTGGTGCAGAGTAGAGGTAAGCAATCAATGCTGTTTCAACCTCTGTCACTCTCTTCTTTCTTCCACTCGCCTTTCGTCCTACTCTAACCTTTAACATAAGCACACACCAGCAGCAGATGGCAGTTTCTCCTTCTCTTCACCGCTCTCAAAGCGTCGGCACGCTCGCTCACTAACAATACCTCAGTTGACTCAGTCTTACAAACACTGCAGTTCCCTTCACTTCCTTCTGAGGCTCTGTCCGAAGTAGCTATCAGGACCTTCCGTCAGACTAATCTATGCTCACTCCGAGAGTCACTTTCCACTTTCCTAGGGAACTAACAATCTGCAAGTTCTGAGGTAACTTTCCTCTCTGCTCGTCTCTCTGAGGTACAACCAACAACTAGCTAACGTTCAGCTAGACTGCCTTCATCTGAACTGACCACTGTCTCTCCACTACCCTTATATATCTCTAGATACTCTCCAAGGGCTCCCTCTGGTGGCACCGGGAAATGTGAAGTGTGAATGAATATCAGGTTTGTTTGTGAGTTTACCTTCTGTGCATCCTCCAGGGTAACATGTGGCACCAAGCGCAGCTGGGCTACACACATACACACACTGAATGTTGCATACATACACACAGTGCATGTTACAGCACGGTGGCTCAGTGGTTAGCACTGTAGCTTTTGAATGCTTGGATTCTTGGTTCAAATCACACCAAGTACCAAGTTTCGGCAAAAACTGAACCTGGAAATTATAGGCCAGTGAGCATAACATCTACTGTGGGTAAAATCCTGGAGGGATTTTTGAGGGATACTATATTGGAGTATCTGAGGCTGAATAACCTCATGACACAATATCAACATGGGTTTACGAGGGACCATTCTTGTCAGACTAATCTGATAAGCTTTTATGAAGGGGTAAGTTCCGGACTGGACCAAGGGAACGCAGTGGATGTGGTGTTCATGGACTTCTCAAAATCTTTTGATACGGTGCTACACAAAAGGTTGATACATAAAATGAGAACAATGGGGATAGGGGAAAATATGTGTAAGTGGGTTAAGAACTGGCTCATGGATAGGAAACAAAGGGTGGTTATTAATGGAGCATACTCGGACTGGGTCACGGTTAGCAGTGGGGTACCACAGGGGTCAGTATTGGGGCCGCTTCTCTTTAACATATTTATTAATGACCTTGTAGGGGCATACAGAGCAGTATTTCAATATTTGCACATGACACTAAACTCTGCAGGGTAATCAATACAGAGGAGGACAATTTTATATTACAGGAGGATTTATGTAAACTAGAAGCTTGGGCTGATAAATGGCAAATGAGCTTTAATGGGGATAAATGTAAGGTCATTCACTTGGGTAGAACAGATGTATAATTATGTGCTTAATTGTAAAACACTGGGCAAAACTGTCACTGAAAAAGACCTGGGTGTATGGGTGGACAACAAACTCACATTTAGTGGCCAATGTCAGGCAGCTGCTGCAAAGGCAAATAAAATAAAGGGATGCATTAAAAGAGGCATAGATGATCATGAGGAGAACATAATTTTACCTCTATACAAGTCACTGGTGCGACCACACTTAAAATACTGTGTACAGTTCTGGTCTCCGGTGTATAAGAAAGACATAGCTGAACTGGAGCGGGTGCAGAGAAGAGCGACCAAGGTTATTAGAGAACTGGGGGGTCTGCAATACCGGGACAGGCTATTACACTTGGGGTTATTTAGTTAGGAAAAACAAAGGCTTAGGGGTGATCTTATTACAATGTGTAAATATATGAGGGGACAGTACAAAGACCTTTCTAATGATCTTTTTACTCTTAGACCTGTGACAGGGACAAGGGGGCATCCTCTACGTCTGGAGGAAAGAAGGTTTAGTCATAATTACAGACGCAGATTCTTTACTGTAAGAGAAGTGAGACTATTGAACTCTCTGACGTATAATGTTGTAATGAGTGATTCCCTAATAAAATTTAAGAAGGGTGTTAAGCATCGGGCATCTGCTGGACCAGAAGTGGGATGTGAACCATCAGTGGAGTCTGTGGTCTCCCATTCTGGTCCAGCCGGGGCAGATGGTTCTCAGCTTCGCTGTCGCTCCCAATGCCTAGCCAGTACACAGAAGGTACAAACTGTTGTTAGGGTCTTTGTTCCTAGTAGCTTTAAACATAGGTTACAGGAAGGAACAGGGCTGCCACAGCCTAAGTCCAGGATTTCCTGCACTGAGCATGCCCGTGACGTGGCGGACCGTGATTGGTGATTTGATGTCAGCTGATCTGGTGACCTGACACCGCCTGATTGGCGAGGGGTGACATCATCAATGATGTGGCTTGGGGCAGGGCTTAGCCTTTAAATAGCCTGACCGCAAGCATGGCGGCGCGGTCAGATCATACCTTATAGGTCGTGCATGTGTGCAGACGCTTGTCAGTTTGGGCTCCACGTGCTCATTAGCTTCGCTCTTCGTGACCTGCCGATGCCAGAGATAACTTGGCTAATTAGCACAGGTCACTCAGGCAGGTTAGTAGATGCTAGGCAGGTAATGAATTTGGTGCAGTCTAGCTCCAAGAGGGTAGCGATACACCCTGAGCAGACTGCAGGGCGCGAAACCTGGGCATCGCCCGCTATCCGAAAGGAGAGTTGTTTCAAAGTCCGGTCGCACACCGGCTGGCAGCACATACGCCCAGCATGAGTTGCATTCACTTCCTAACGGCTGGTGTGTAGCTTCTGTGCAGTTAACAGAGCTATGTCTACGCCAGTAAGCAGCACATCTTCCGTGAGGTTAACGAGGATAGTGCGAATCCTTGCCTTTCCTTGTGTGAAGTAACACAGGAGAGATCTTATATATTTTGGTTGTCAGTTTTACCCTCTTACCCAAGGGGTATTTGGCCGCAGTCTCTCCGGCTGCACCGCGGACCCCGGGTTCAGTCGCATTCCATTATTTTATAAAGTTGTTGCGACCGTCCCCTTAACAAAGGGACTGGATGCCTTTCTTGAAAAGTATAATATTATAGGCTATATTCACTAGTTTCCTAGATACTGTGTTGATCCAGGGAGCTAGTCTGATTGCCGTATGTGGAGTCGGGAAGGAATTTTTTTCCCCAATGTGAAGCTTACTGTTTGCCACTTGTTTTTTTTTTGCCTTCCTCTGGATTAACATGTTAGGGCAGGTTAGGATAGGATATGGGTTGAACTAGATGGACTTAAAGTCTTCCTTCACTATGTTACTAAGTACAATATCTGCAAGTAGTTTGTTCTCCCAATGTTTCTACAGGTTTCTCCCCAAACTGCAAGCACATTCTGATAGAGAATTTAGATTTCGGGCCCCAATGTGGACAGTGATGATGTCTGTAAAGCGTTGTGGAATTAATGGCGCTATAGAAGTAAATAAATTAAATGTTACACACAAACACACTAAATTGTTGCATAATGCATGTTACACACAAACATTGCATATTAGACACACCTTGCTCATTACACCCATATACGCATAAACACTCTGCATGTTGCACACACTGTAGAGTACCTACAAGGGACTTTTCCCTCATCGCTTTCTCCAGTCCATTCCCCCTTTTTCAGGCCCCACATGAAGGGCCTTTTCTTCATATTACCATGGTGACACCAAAGGTCCTACTACACTTTTAGCCAATGGATCTGCACTGACAACCAGACAGGGGGCTCTGGGCAATTGCCCAGTTTTCCCCACCTAGTGCTGGCACTGGTCAAATTCAGTAAGGGACTAGACTAGAGCATGACATTTCAGGTAACATATGAACTCTCTTTATGGTTCTATTTGCATCTCTGTGTCATAAACCAAATTACAGACCTTGCACTAGGCATAACAGTGTATTAGAAGTATTATGTATATGTGTTATATTCCACAGAATGAACAGTCTAAAGATGTAGAATCTACAGCTGGGGTGGGCAGGGTCCTCAGGCTCTGTTCTCTTCAGCATTTGGAGCTTTTCTTTGAGGATTCCATCGTTTCAATCACTGAAAGCAAACCTTGAAGGGAAATCCAGCAGACCCAATTATAAGTCAATGGAGACCATAAGTCACCATTTGGAAGCATTGTATGATGAATCAATCACAGCATCATGGCTTCTGTAATACATAGAAACTATGATACTGATTTGAACATATCCCTTATGCAAACAATAGCCATTATAGCTGCTCAGCCTGAAGCGATTTTCCTTAATTCCCATACAAAGTTGAATCTGGCATTGTCTTATTCTCATTATCAACAATCTGTCACAAAGGCTGGGATTACTATGTAGCTCGGGAACGGCACATTATAAATAAGGTTGGTAGATTATCGGAGGTGTATGATGAGGACCCAGCAGTCATGCTGCACAACAGTACTCTTGACAAAATTAAAGAGAAGTGAAAGGCTCTAAAATATTTTAGGCATTTGGGTAGTACAATATGAAAATGTAGAATTTTCTGCTGCCTTTGAATTCCACAGCAGAGAGGTACAGGAGAATTAGTGTAGGAATGAGAGATTTTGGTTCTTGGAGAACTGGCCCAACTTCTCTTTTGTTTATAAGCTCTAGGGTAGACATGGACTTGGAAGGGGAAGCAGCACCTGCATTGGGGAAAAAGCATATCTAGGTGGTTGAGTTTGTGTTTAAACTTAAGACTGAGGGAAGGGCAATTACAGTATAAGAGGGAAAAGTCATATAAACACCCATACTCATTGGGAATAAGAAATTTAATTATGGTTGGAGATGCAGGGAGGGGTTAGAACAGATATTATGAATGATAGAGACAAACTGTTATTAACCAATGTATGCCTGTTTTGGCATAAACTGAGCCTCAAAATATCCTAGACTGTGGAAATGCAGAAACTGAGCAAAAAACTGAGCCTCACCACGTCTGAATGTTTTTCACTATTGAAACCTTCAGATACAACCTGAACACTTATCTCTTTAGTAAAGCCTACAGACTGCAATAACACCATTACCACCTTACTAACACCAGAGTTGATCCAACCACTTGACCTACAGTCTTCGTCCTTTATACCCAGTAAATTGTAAGGCTGTGAGGACAGGATCCTACACCTTCTGTCACTGTTTGCTGTATTTTATGTTTATTGCATTTTATATGTAAACCCTCTTCAAATGAACAGTAACGTGGAATTAGTGGCGCTTATAAAAATGACAGGATAAAAAATGGTGCAATCACATGTTCACTCAGGCAATCAAGCTCCTCATCCTGGAACAGGAGGTCCCAGCAACCGTTCACCCTTCCTCTTTCTATAAACAATTCCTCCTTTCTTCGTAGGTTCTTTTATTGTGGTGTTTGTGTGGAGGGAGTACCCTATATAGCCGGGGTGGGAAATTAATTTTTCCGAGGGGCCACATGAGAGACCATGACTGTTGTGGAGGGCCGAACCAATAGCTTGAAATTAATTCTACTCAATATTAATTTATTATTAATTGTATCACTTAATATTGAGCAGAATTAAGTATGCTGACACCCCCTAATATATCTTTGAACCCAAGTACAGCCTTTTCTGTATATCGCATGAATCCCCCACAGCCCCTTATATACAGAATGAGCCTCACACAGCCTCCTCATATACAGCATGAGCCTCACACAGCCTCCCTATATACTGCATGAGCCCCATACACAGACTCCCCATGTACAGAATGAGCCCCACTCAACCTCCCCATGTACAGCATGAGCCCCACTCAAACTTCCCATGTACAGCATGAGGCTCCACACAGCCTCCCCATATACTGCACGAGGCCCCACACAGCCTCCCCATATACTGCATTGAGCCCCACATAGAATTCCCCATGTGCTGTATGTCACCCCCATAGAATTCCCATGTGCTGTATGTCACCCCAAAGCCTCCCCATGTGCTGTACGTCACCCCATAGAATCCCCATGTGCTGTATGTCACCCTCATAGAATCCCCATGTGTTGTATGTCACCACCATAGTGAAACCCCGTGTGCTGTAAGTCACCCCCATAGAATCCCCATGTGCTGTATGTCACCCCATAGAATCCCCATGTGCTGTATTGTCACCCCATAGAATCCCCATGTGCTGTTTGTCACTCCCATAGAATCCCCATGTGCTGTATGTCACCCCATAGAATCCCCATGTGCTGTTTGTCACTCCCATAGAATCCCCCGGTGCTGTATGTCACCCCCATAGAATCCCCATGTGTTGTATATCACCCCATAGAATCCCCATGTGCTGTATGTCACCCCATAGAATCCCCATGTGCTGTATGTCACCCCCATAGAATCCCCATGTGCTGTATGTCACCCCCATAGAATCCCCATGTGCTGTATGTCACCCCCCTAGAATCCCCATGTGCTGTATGTCACCCCCATAGAATCCCCATGTGCTGTATGTCACCCCCATAGAATCCCCATGTGCTGCATGTCACCCCATAGAATCCCCATGTGCTGTATGTCACCCCCATAGAATCCCCATGTGCTGCATGTCACCCCCATAGAATCCCCATATGCTGCTTGTCACCCCATAGAATCCCCATGTGCTGTATGTCACCCCATAGAATCCCCATGTGCTGTATGTCACCCCCATAGAATCCCCATGTGCTGTATGTCACCCCATAGAATCCCCATGTGCTGCATGTCACCCCCATAGAATCCCCATGTGCTGCATGTCACCCCCATAGAATCCCCATGTGCTGTTGTCACCCCATAGAATCCCATGTGCTGTATGTCACCCCATAGAACCCCCATGTGCTGTATGTCACCCCATAGAATCCCATGTGCTGTATGTCACCCCATAGAATCCCCATGTGCTGTATGTCACCCCATAGAATCCCCATGTGCTGTATGTCACCCCCATAGAATCCCCATGTGCTGCATGTCACCCCATAGAATCCCATAGTGCTGCATGTCACCCCCATAGAATCCCCATGTGCTGCATGTCACCCCCATAGAATCCCATGTGCTGCATGTCACCCCATAGAATCCCCATGTGCTGATGTCACCCCATAGAATCCCCATGTGCTGTATGTCACCCCATAGAATCCACCCCATGCCCCATGTCTGTCACCCCATAGAATCCCCATGTGCTGTATGTCACCCCCATAGAATCCCCATGTGCTGTATGTCACCCCATAGAATCCCCATGTCTGCATGTCGTACCCCCATAGAATCCCATGTGCTGTATGTCACCCATAGAATCCCCATGTGCTGCATGTCACCCCCATAGAATCCCCATGTGCTGCTGTCACCCCCATAGAATCCCCATGTGCTGCATGTCACCCCCATAGAATCCCATGTGCTGATGTCACCCCATAGAATCCCCATGCTGCTATGTCACCCCCATAGAATCCCCATGTGCTGTATGTCACCCCCATAGAATCCCCATGTGCTGTATGTCACCCCCATAAATCCCCTGTGCTGATGTCACCCCCATAGAACCCCCATGTGCTGCATGTCACCCCATAGAATCCCCATGTGCTGCATGTCACCCCCATAGATCCCATGTGCTGTCATGTCACCCCCATAGAATCCCCATGTGCTGTATGTCACCCCCATAGAATCCCCATGTGCTGTATGTCACCCCCATAGAATCCCCATGTGCTGTGTCACCCCCATAGAATCCCATGTGCGTATGTCACCCCCATAGAATCCCCATGTGCTGTATGTCACCCCATAGAATCCCCATGTGCTGTATGTCACCCCCATAGAATCCCCATAGCCTGATGTCACCCCCATAGAATCCCATGTGCTGTATGTCACCCCCATAGAATCCCCATGTGCTGTATGTCACCCCATAGAATCCCCATGTGCTGTATGTCACCCCCATAGAATCCCCATGTGCTGTATGTCACCCCCATAGAATCCCCATGGCCATGTATGTCACCCCATAGAATCCCCATTGCTGTATGTCACCCCATAGAATCCCCATGTGCTGTATGTCACCCCATAGAATCCCATTGCTGCATGTCACCCCCATAGAATCCCCATGTGCTGCATGTCACCCCCATAGAATCCCCATGTGCTGCTGTCACCCCATAGAATCCCCATGTGCTGTATGTCACCCCATAGAATCCCCATGTGCTGTTGTCACCCCCATAGAATCCCCATGTGCTGTATGTCACCCCCATAGAATCCCCATGTGCTGTATGTCACCCCATAGAATCCCCATGTGCTGTATGTCACCCCATAGAATCCCCATGTGCTGTATGCACCCCATAGAATCCCCATGTGCTGATGTCACCCCCATAGAATCCCCATTGCTGCATGTCACCCCATAGAATCCCCATGCTGTATGTCACCCCCATAGAATCCCCATGTGCTGCTCCCCCTAAACCCCATGTGCTGTTTGTCACCCCATAGAATCCCCATGTGCTGTATGTCACCCCATAGAATCCCCATGTGCTGTTGTCACCCCCATAGAATCCCCATGTGCTGTATGTCACTCCCATAGAATCCCCAGTGCTGTATGTACCCCATAGATCCCATGTGTTAGTCCCCCATAAATCCCCATGTGCGTATGTCCCCCATAGAATCCCATGTGCTGTTTGTCACCCAAGATCCCATGTCGGTCCCCATAGAATCCCATGTGTGTGTCCCCCCATGAATCCCATGTGCTGTATCACCCCATAGAATCCCCATGTCTGTATGTCACCCCATAGAATCCCCATGTGTGTTCACCCCCATAGAATCCCCATTGCTGATGTCACCCCATAGAACCCCATGTGCTGTGTCACCCCTATAGAATCCCATGTGCTGTATGTCACCCCATAGAATCCAATGCATGTCACCCCATAGAATCCCCATTGCTGCATGTCCCCCATAGAATCCCCATGTGCTGCATGTCACCCCCATAGAATCCCCATGTGCTGTGTCACCCCATAGAATCCCCATGTGCTGTATGTCACCCCCCATAGCTCCCAAACCCCATGTGCTGTGTCACCCTGACCATGGTGTACACCTAAATCCCCATGTGCTGATGTCACCCCATAGAATCCCCATGTGCTGTTTCCACCCCATGAATTCCCCATGTCCTGTATGTCACTCCCCATAGAATCCCCATGTGCTGTATGTCACCCCATAGAATCCCCATGTGCTGTATGTCACCCCATAGAATCCCCATTGCTGTATGTCCCCCCATAATCCCCATGTGCTGTATGTCACCCCATAGAATCCCCATGTCTTATTCACCCCATAGAATCCCCATGTGCTGTATGTCACCCCATAGAATCCCATGTGCTGATGTCACCCCATAATCCCCAGTGCTGTATGTCCCCCATAGAATCCCCATGTGCTGATGTCACCCCATAGAATCCCAGTGCTATGTCACCCCATAGAATCCCCATGTGCTGTATGTCACCCCATAGAATCCCCATTGCTGATGTCACCCCCATAGAATCCCCATGTGCTGATGTCACCCCATAGATCCATGTGCTGATGTCACCCCCATAAATCCCCATGTGCTCATGTCCCACCCCATGAACCCATGTGCTTCGACCCCAGAATCCCCATTGCTTTTCCCCCATAAACCCCATGGCTGTTCCCCAACCCAGGTGATGCCCCATAAATCCTGCTGTTCCCCATAACCCTGTGTAGTCCCCCCCAGAATCCCTTGTATTCACCCCATGAATCCCCATGGTACCCCATAGAACCCATGTGCTGTTGTCCCCATAGAACCCCATGTGACCCCATAAATCCCATGTGCTTTGTCCCCATAATCCCCATGTTTTCCCCATAGAATCCCCATGTGTGTGTCCCCCCTAGAATCCCCATGTGCTGATGTCACCCCTAGAATCCCCTGCGTATGTACCCATAATCCCCAGGCTGATTCCCCCCCAATCCCCATAGCTCACCCCCATAGACCCAGTGCTGTCCCATAAATCCCCTGGCTCAACCCCCAGCTGCTGTCCCCCCAAATCCCCATGTCGCTGTCACCCCCATGAACCCCATGTGCTGTATGTCACCCCATAGAATCCCCATGTCTCTGTCACCCCATAGCATCTCCCCCCT
>JARQOD010009051.1:0-33028 GCA_033576555.1 Oophaga sylvatica | reverse complement strand
GAGGATGAAATGCAGAGGAGAAAGATAATTGAACTCCAAGTTTAGAACAAAATGTCCTCCAAAATCTGGAAACAAACTGGACTCCTCTGTCAGACACAATGTTCTCCGGAATGCCATGTAACCGAACCACGTGCTGAAGGAACAAAGGCACCAACTCGGAGGAGAAAGGTAACTTAGGTAATGGCACAAGATGTATCATCTTGGAAAACCTATCACAGATTACCAGATAACGGTCATTCTCTGAGAGACAGGGAGGTCAGAAATAAAATCCATAAAGATATAGGTCCATGGCCTCTTGGGCACAGGTAATGGCATTAACAAACCACTAGAGTGAGAGCAAGGCTTGGAACGAGAGCAAGTCCCACAGGACTGCACAAAGTCCCTGACGTCACGAGACAAAGTAGGCCACCAAAAGGACCGACTCACCAAGTCTCTGGTACCAAAAATCCCGGGATGACCAGCCAACGCGGAACAATGAATCTCAGACATCACACTCTTCTTCCACTGGTCTGGGACAAACAATTTCCCAATAGGGCAGCGCTCAGGTTTATCCTCCTGACACCCTTCCAGAGCCAGTCTCAAATTGGGCGAGATGGCGGATAATACTACACCCTCTTTCAAAATAACAGCAGGATCAGATAACTCAGGAGAATCCGCAAAGAAACTCCTCAAGAGGGCATCCGCCTTAACATTCTTAGTGCCAGGAAGAAAAGAAACCACAAAATTAAAACATGTGAAAAACAATGCCCACCTGGCCTTTCTAGGATTAAGTCGCTTGGCTGATTCGAGATAAACCAAGTTCTTATGGTCCGTGAGGACCACCACCTGATGTTTGGCTCCTTCCAGCCAATGTCTCCACTCTTCAAAGGCCCACTTCATGGCCAATAACTCCCGATTACCCACGTCATAATTACGTTCAGTTGGAGAAAATTTTCGAGAGAAAAAGGCACAAGGGTTACTCTCAGAGGTCTCTGGATCCCTTTGGGACAAAACAGCACCTGCCCCAATTTCAGAAGCATCAACCTCCACCTGAAACGGTAGAGAAACATCAGGCTGCCGTAGAACAGGAGCAGAAGTGAATCTCTGCTTAAGTTCCTGAAACGCAGAAACTGCCTCAGAAGGCCAAGTCACCACATCAGAACCCTTTTGGTCAAATCAGTCAATGGTTTAACAATACCGGAGAAATTACCAATAAATTTACGATAAAAATTGGCAAAACCCAAAAATCTCTGAAGAGCTTTTAATGAAGTAGGTTGAACCCAATCACAGATGGCCTGAACCTTGACTGGGTCCATTTCAATAACAGATGGAGAGAAAATGAATCCCAGAAATGAGACTTTCTGTACGCTAAAAAGACACTTTGATCCCTTCACATACAGTGCATTCTCTCTCAAAATCTGGAACACAGTCCGAACATGTTTCACATGAGAGTCCCAGTCATTGGAAAAAATCAAAATATCATCCAAATAAACAATCAGAAATTTATCCACAAAGTCCCTGAAAATATCATTAATGAAGGATTGGAAGACGGAAGGGCATCATTAGGTACTCAAAATGCCCCACTGGGGTATTAAACGCCGTCTTCCATTCATCCCCGTGCTTAATGCGAATAAGGTTATACGCCCCCCTGAGGTCAAGCTCGGTAAACCAACTAGCATTTTTCACTCTGGAAAACAGGTCAGAAATCAAGGGTAACGGATATTGATATTTCACAGTGATCTTATTCAGGAGGCGATAATCAATACACGGCCTCAATGAATCATCCTTTTTGGCTACAAGAAAAAAACGAGCGCCCAAGGGTGAAGATGATGGTCTGATATGACCCTTCTCCAATGACTCCTTGATATAAGATCGCATAGCATCGTGTTCAGGTACAGATAAGTTAAAAAGGCGACCCTTAGGAAATTTACCACCAGGCACTAACTCAATAGCGCAATCGTAGCTTCTGTGAGGGGGCAAGGATGCAGACTTACTTTCACTAAACACATCAGAAAAATCAGTCAAAAAGTCAGGGACATCCTGAGACGGGGGCGATGCAGAAAAAACAGGAGTGTCAGCATTAACACATTGGAAGCCTCAACTGGTTACAGACACAGATTTCCAATCCAAAACAGGATTATGAATCTGTAACCAAGGGAAACCTAGTACAATAATGTCATGCAGATTATGCAACACCAGAAATTTGCAACTCTCCTGATGATCTGGTTCAACCCTCATTATCACCTGAGTAGAAAACTGGGGTTTATTCTCCGCCAAAGGGGTAGAATCAATGCCCAGTAGGGGAATAGACTTCCGCAGCGGTATCATGGGAAACCCACAACGTTTGGCAAAGTCAAAATCCATCAGGTTAATAGCTGCTCCTGAATCAACAAACGCCTGAGCCGAAAATGTGGACATGGAGCAAATCAGGGTAACAGTCAACAGAAATTTAGTCTGAACACTACCCAAGACAACTGAGCGCGCAAAACGTCTTCCCCGCTTAGGGCAGATGGAAATAGCATGAGAGGCATCACCACAGTAGAAACATAACCCATTGCGCTTTCGAAACTCATGACGCTGTGCCCCAGAAGTCACTTCATCACACTGCATGGGCTCAGGAACTGGCCCACAAGGCAACACCATCTCACGCATACCTCTGCGCTCACGCAAACGTCTGTCAATTTGAATAGCCAAAGACATTGAGACCAGAGGGAAAGGGAATCCCACCATAACGTCCTTTACATTCTCTGACAGGCCCTTCCGAAAAAGGGCTGCCAAAGCATCATCATTCCATTTGGTCAGGACTGCCCACTTTCGAAATTTCTGACAGTACAGTTCAGCGGCTTCACAGCCCTGACTTAATGCCAACAAGGTTTTTTCAGCTTGATCAGTGACATTAGGTTCATCGTACAACAACCCCAGAGCCTGAAAAAATACATCAACATCTTTCAAAACAGGATCCCCAGGTGTTAGGGAAAAAGCCCCATCCTGAGGGTCGCCTGGCAGGAGAGAGATGACAATTTGAACCTGCTGTGCTGCGTTCCCTGAGGACTTAGGCTTTAAGGCAAAAAACAATTTACAGTTATTTTTGAAATTCAGAAATTTAGCCAGATTCCCCAAAAACAAATCTGGCATGGGGATCCTAGGTTCCACAACCGGCAACCTAGCAAGATAGGTAGCAATACTCTGAACCTCAGTGGCAAGCTGCTCCACACAGCCAGACAACTGTTCAAACTCCATTGAGAGAAAAAAAAATCCTCCTCAGCACCCAGAGAGAAAGAGGGAAAAAAAATGCAACAAACAAAAAAAAAATCTCTGACAATTCTGACAACTTTTTTCTTTCCACACTATTTTTCCCAAATAATTTTAGTTTTAGGCCGGTGATACTGTTGTGTTTAGGTAGCTGAGGAGAAATAGCAAAAACAGTAATACACCAGAGAGGCTGGAACCTATTGGATTGCAGTAACCTGAACTAACTACACAACTAGAGGTAGCCGTGGAGCGTTCCTACGTTGATCCTAGACGCCTCGTCAAAGCCTGAGAGATAACTACACCTAAAGGCAGAAAGATGAAAGCTATCTGCCCCGGAGCAGATCCCCAAAGAAAATAGGAAGCCCCCAAACATGTAATGGCGGTTAGACAAGAAGAAAGCACGGACACAGACAGAAAATAGAATGAGCAAACGCTGGGGCCCAATCTGTCTAGACAGAAAAGTACAGGAAAGGATTCTGACTGCAATCCAAAAAAACTCTAAAAAATACCAACACTTCTGATTGCATAAAACCTGAGATCACACGATCTCCACCACCTAAATCAGATCTCTGGTGTAACAAAACCAAGCCGCAGCCACTGAAAAAAAACAGGAAAAAGCAAATGAACAAATAGCAGTGGCTACAGATAATCTGAGAGGAGCACAGGCCCCAGGAGGGGACCCGGCTGAACTCCAAAGTGCAGAAAACTATGCAAAAAGCAAGCACAAAAAGAAAAGCAAAAATATCTTATCTGAAAGCAGCCGATGCAGGCAAGACTCCAGCAAACTTCCAAATGTACCAGGAACAACAATTGAGACAAGAACAATTGATCACCGGCAACCATCATGGGAGGGAACCTCCCTTATATCAGTCCAGTCAGTGATCCCAGATTGCCATTCCTCACTGGAGGGTACAGTACTGTCTGTAACCACCAGAGGGAGCCTCTGCTCCGAAACCATCTCTAGCACATTCACAACAGCAGCCGTGGGACGTACCTACGGTGACCTAGATGCCTCGGCACAGCCGGAGAGCTAGCTACACCTAAAGACTGAAACAGGAAAGCTAACTGCCCTGGAGTAGAGCCCCAAAGGAATAGGTAGCCCCCACACATGTAATGGCGGTTAGACAAGACCAAATACAAACGCAGGCAGAAAATAGAGTGAGCAAACGGTGGGGCCAAACACTGCCTAGATAGGACAGGACAGGACAGGACAGAATACTATCTGCAACCCAGAAAAACCCTAGAAAAATTTCCAACACTTCTGATTTAAAAAATGCTGAGATCACACGATCTCGCCACCCGCTAAATCAGATCTCTGGTGTGAGCAAGCGACTAACCCGCAGCCACTCAAATAGCAGGGACAGAGCATTGGAACAAATAAACAGTGGCTACTGAAAAACAGAGAGTAGCACAGGCCCCTGGAGGGGAACCCGGCTAACCTCCCACAAAAGTGCAGACAAAAAATGGAAATAGTAAACACGATAGAAACAAGCAGAAAATATCTTATCTGAAAGTAGCAGACGAAGGCAAGACACCAGTTGACTTCCAAATGAACCAGGAAACAACAATTGATCACCGGCGAGGATCATGGGAAGGCAGCTCACTTATATCAGCCCAGTCCGTCTCTCCTGCCAGTCATCGCTCACAGGTGATGGACTTCTCCTATTCACCACTGGTTCAATACCCTCAGCAACCACCAGAGGGAGCCCCAACCCAGAAATCATTTCCAACATGCTCACAACAGAATACCCTCCCCCCAGTCCCTAGTTTAAAGACTCCTCCAACCTTCTAGCCATTTTCTCCCCCAGCACAGCTGCACCCTCCCCATTGAGGTGCAGCCTTTCCCTAGCATAGAACCTGTAGCCAACTGAGAAGTCAGCCCAGTTCTCCAGGAACCCAAACCCCTCCTTCGATTCCACCGATTCTTGAGCCACTTATTAACCTCCCTAATCTCCCATTGCCTCTCTGGTGTGGCACGTGGTACAGGCAATATTTCAGAAAATACCACGTTGGAGGTGCTTGTAGCCTAATTTCCTGAAATCATCTTTAAGGACCTTCCACCTACCTCTAACTTTGTCATTAGTGCCAATGTGCACCATGACGGCTGAGTCCTCACCAGCCTCTCCCAGTAATCTGTCAACCCGATCAGCGATGTGTCGGACTCGAGCGCCAGTAAGCAGATACTGTTCGAAGATCCCTGTCTTTGTGACAGATTGCCCTATCTGTTCCCCTAATAATAAAGTCCCCCACTACCAGCACCTGTCTGGCCTGCCCTGCTCTCCTGATTCCCCCCTTACTGGAGCAGACACTCCTCCGGCTTTCAGAGGACGTGCCTTGCTGCAGCAGTGCTACCCCTGTACTGACACTCCCCTTCTCTGCCAACTTATTGGGGTGTGCCAGATCAGGACTAGCCTCCCTGGCGCTCTTCCCTCTGCCCCGCCTTCTAACTGTCACTCAGCTTGCTGCTTCACCATCCTGCAGCTCCATCCTAGCATCGCCCCCCTCATCTATCCCATTGAGCGTCTGCTTAGTGAGCAGAAGACTCCTTTCCATATTGTCTATGGATCTCAGTGTTGCCAGCTGTACATTCAGATCCAGTATCTGGGCTTCCAAATGCACAACGTGCTCACATCTCGCACAGCAGTATGCACCCTCGACCGGCTGTTCAAGGACTGTATACATGTGGCAGGCTGTACACTGGATGGCATTGGCAATAGTGGAGCACATTCCTAACGGGGATTTTATCAGACGTACTTGCCTTGTCTCTCTGTATTTCAGCTGGACCAGTCTGCACCTGCCAATGTTTATCTGTATACCAGCCAACCAGTCCACATCTGCCAGTGCTTATCTGTATACCAGCCATACCCATCAGCATCCATGGTTCCTGTGTTCTAGCTGTGCTAGCCTGTATCAGCTGTATTCTCCTGGTGAGCTGTCCCAGCTCCCTGTCCCCTGCACAAAAGCTGCCGCTCATCCGAGGTCTGTCTCGGAGTAGCATCTGGTGTTCATCGGAAATAGTAAAAAGTCAGGTGCTCACCTAGTCACGCCCCTTCAGGTTCTCCTCGAACCACAGCACAGTGGTTCCACCGCTTTTGAAGATAAAGTATGTATCCATATATATTTTTTAGATTAAAACCAAATATGTGCTCCTCCAAACGTACTAAAGTGGCTTTACCTCCTGTGTGCAATTCCATAAGTGGGAGCTTCCAATTACTACTGAGTTTTGAAAACAGGACCACCAGATTACTAATCTTATAAAACATGTAATAACTTACCAGCCGTAGCCAAAGGAAAGTGGTTAGGATCTGTGTTTTTTCGTTCTAAAGTGAAGAAATAGAGAAATAGTTGGTTGAAACAGAAGAAACAAGAGGTGGTTGCATAGCACAAAAAATACCTTCTATCATACCCACATAAGGTGTAGTTCCATCCCATGGACATCGCTGGTCTTGATCCGGTGGCTCCTCTGTTGTCGCATTCGCCATTCTCCTGCTTGCTTCATGTGGATGTCATGTCCTACATCATCCACAATGTGTCCCTAAATCGCACTTCTGCATAGGTGTGCTTCGCTCTGCCCTGCTGAGAGCAGAGGAAAGTATTTAGTATGAACATTGCAGTACTTTGCTCTGCCCTCAGTAGGCTAGAGTGAAGTACGCCTGTGCAGGAGCACAACTGTGGGACACTGTGTGGATGATGTAGGATACGACTGTCACGGGGTTGACAGTGTTGACCCAGTAGAATGCAGCGTCTGATTGCTCCTACTCTGGCACTGAGAAGAAGCACTTCTCCTTCATTTTAAATGGGTTTATTTCTTCTGGTAGAACAGAGGTTAATGGCCATGTTGGAAATCCCTGAGCCACTCCTTTTCCCTTTATAATCTGGGCTCTGTTACAAATCCTTGTCAGAGCAAGCATTTGCTGCATGGCTAACGATGGGAAAGGAGTACATATGAGAAGGAGAGTTGGAGGAGTTACTGTATCTGTGACTGTTGCTTGGTTTGTATGTGTGGTAATTCCCTATTCTGTATTTTGTTTTTTTCCCCTACCTCCATGCCCCGATGCATTCCTCTGTTATATGTGAGTGAATATTTTTTTATGCCTGGAGTTTTCTGCTAACCCTTGTTTGTGTTGCCTTGTTTGTCGGGTTGGTGTACTATGGTGCACAGTAGCACCCCTCTCTCCTGAGTGGGGGAAGAGAACAGATGGAGTGCTAACTCAGGAGATAAGTCAAGGGTGAAGGCCCCGTCATCTTCACCTTCAGAAGTATCCCGGGAAGTAGGGCGAACTAGGGCGCCCCCCAGTGTTATGGACAGGGAAGGAGCCTCTGGTCACGGGTCACCAGACAGCTGTGTCGTGACAACATCATCCACATGAAGCAGGACAGGAGGATATTGCTATTACTTGAGACGAAAGAGGAGACGCCGGATCAAGACCAGTGATACCCATCGGACTGGACCACACCGTATAGGGGTATAGTAAATGGTTTTTTTTGTGCTATGCAGCGGGGGTAGGGGACTTACATAAAGGTTTCTAGACTGCTGTAAAAGAGGCCTTAAAGATGGTGACCGTACTTTATATTGGAAAAACCTTGTGACAGGTTCCCTTTAAGCTGTACTTTGAGAGACGAACCCATCTTTCTTGAACCTAGGCCTGCAAAATTAACTCAGAAGTCTATCTTGTGTTTAAATTGAGACCCTTCTCCGGCAAAAAAAGCTTATATTTCCAGTGGACATTATAAATCAGGATTTATGGTGGTTATTGCACACAAATTTTAATAAGCACGTTATAGTCAGACGCATGTGTATATGGTTCAAAAGTGCACTTGTGATTTACTTGGTGCAGCAGTGTTTCTGTGATTGTTACCTAGACGCCAGAATGATATTGTGTTCCTGTGCAAGCGCAGTGAAAAAAATAGTAGAGCGACTTTAAAGGAGTGGCTTGTAGGATGCCTCTTCTTTTGCAAATGCGCATCAATTCGGATAACTATAACGTCATGCAGACAACCTCTGCTCATTGGTGGATGTGAGTATTTATACACTCACACAGCTGAGCTTAAGACACGCCCCTCGAAGAAGCAAGCCGGGCGAAACGCGAGCGTCGGGGCTGGAGGCTCCAAAGAATCTCCCACAGTTTCTTTTTTGATCAGGTAAAAATCTTTGATTCATATCTGTAGGATTACATCGAATTCAGCAACCATGCTTGTTAGATTATGCCTTTGAATAGCAACGTAACATATATGATGCTGGCTAGGCAATTCCTGATTATATTTTGGTAAAACTATGTGGTCATTTTTCTGACTTTGTGTGTCTTTTGAGGGGTTTAACAGCCTCTCATTTCTGGGACTTTTTTTCACAGTTAATCTCAATACATTTTTTTTGGTATGGCAACATTGCCACCTAGTAACATATATTTATCGGTGTTTGATTTTTGAAAAAAAAAATGTTTTGCACTATGCACTTTAATTCATATTGTTTACATTATTTAGCACTTTATGCATGATATAAATAAGGGATTTAATCTGTGTTAGTCTTTCAGACGGACTTCTGGTGAAAATTTTTATTGTGGTGGATTTTTTCAGCTTCCATGTTTTTCTGTGCTTATTTCTGTAAAAATTCTGAGATGTACTGGTCAATAAAAAATCTATATTTTGAAGATTATTTTTCAAATCACTTCCATTTTGTTTTTGTTCCAAAATTGTATATGGGAGTATGCAAAAATAATTGTGTAAAAATAGTCTTGTCTTTGGTTATGGTCCCTGGCCAGATCTACTAACTATATTTTTTTCACAAATGTTCATGAATTTCAATTGGCCAGCCAGGCTCTGTTTCATGCTGGACAACATGAATCAGGAGGCAGGTTTCTTTTAAATACTACAACGTACATAAAAGAATTCTTACCACTCCAAGCACTGCATAGATTGTGAAGGAGATGTTCACACTAGTTGGGCGGCTATAATTGAGGGCTGGACGAAATGATTTTGTATTAAACACATTCTGCAATGATTCATACGATGGTCCAGCTTCAGAACCAGAGCATTGTAACTCAGCACTTTCAACTGAAAAAATAACAGGATATAAGGAAACATGTCAAACATTTTTTAAATTATACAACACTCAGTCATTTTCCCAATTAATGTAACAATTAAATGGGTTTTCCACTTCTATGATACTCATGACATATTACTGGGATAGGTTATTAACATCAGAACCGTGGTGGTCCGGCACCCTCATCGTTCAGCTGTTATCAGCTCTGGCAGTGGTCTGATGTAAACAGTGTATGAAACAGAACACCACTAGTCCATCAAACTGTTTAGTGGCTGCTGTCAGGTACTGCACATAAACTCCTATTCATCCCAGCATGTTAATAGCAGTTGATCTGCTGTACCTAGTGGTGGCCACTACACAGTGAGTTGGATTGGTGAGTGTTCTACTCCATAAACCATTTACATTCAGCCTCTGCTGGAACATCTGCGATAGGTATGTAATAGGGTGAACTGTGCTTACACCCAGAGAACACTAGAACCCTGTGGTGTTTGTCTGCTGCAGCTAAGGACAGGTGCTGCCTGTGCCCGGGAATCTGTGTGTGCTGGGGGGTGGGGCCTGGTGTCCGCAGTCTAGTGCTGAAAGGGAAGCTTCCTCAGGTGAGAAGGAGAATTTGTTCTGAGAGATTGTTTTGTGTGGAGCCGCTTGCGAGAAGCAAAGAGACTGAATGCTTAAAGAGACTGTTTACTGCTGCCCCCCCCTTTATCTTTGAAGCCTGAGGCTTTGCTGTGAAAGGAGGCAGAGTGTTCCTGGGAGCTGTGACACTGTGTAGGTCCGTAGAGTCCCTGTTTTGTGAGGAGGGAAGAAGCCATATTGGACAGAACTTTTATACAGAAACTGGCGTACTGCTTCTAGGAGAAATCGTGAGGACTGCAGGAGGAGAGACGGCATCTAGAGGAGACAGAACTATAAGACCCCGGCGTTTGGTCTCGGCAATGGCCGACAAGACAAAGAATCTGTGTTTCTGCAACTTTTTTGCTCTGAAGATTTGGGGCTGGCTGCAGCCTATGCAATCTTCATGCCTGACAGGAAACTCACCTCAGGTTAAAGGTACCATATAGTCATAGATACCCCGGTATTCCTAGTAGAAGCGCTTAAAGCTCTTTGTATTATATTTACCGTATATACCCATGTACAACCGAGATTTTCAGCCCATTTTTTAGGGCTGAAAGTCCCCCTCTCGGCTTATACGCGGGTCATATACGGGGGTCGGCGGGGGAGTGGGAGCGGGGGTGTCGGATCATACTTACCCCTCCGCCGGCGCGGTCTCTGCAGCCCCCCTGCTTCTCCCACGATCTCCGGCTCCTTCCTGCAGCGGTCACATGGCACCGCTCATTAAAGTCATGAATATGCACATATTCATGACTTTAATGAGCGGTAGCACGTGACCGCTGCAGGACTGAAGCGCTGCTGAGAGCGCCGGGAGAAGAGGAGAGGCTGCAGGGACGCGCGGCGGAGGGGTGAGTATAGCGATATTTACCTGTCCCTCGGTCCACCGCGGCGCGCTGCTCCCTCGGTCTGACTCCTCTGTGTGTGAATGATCAGGCAGAGGGCGCGATGACGTCGTTAGTGCGCGCCCCGCCCCTGCCAGATCATTCACACACAGAGGAGTCAGACCGAGGAGCAGTGCGCTGCGGTGGACCGAGGGACAGGTAAATATCTCAGGTGCCGGGGTCCTGAGCGAGCGGTGACACCGGCACCTGTCCCCCATAGCGCGCCGGTGTCACCGCCTGCTCAGGACACCAGCACCTGGCCCCCAACGACGAGAGGTGAGTATGTCATATTTTTTTTTTTGCAGCAGCAGCATATGAGGCCTATACTATGGGGCATAATTGTGCAGCATGTGTGGGCATAATCTGGAGCATATGGGGGCATAATATGGAGAATATGGGGGCATAAGCTGTGGAACATATGGGGCATAATCTGGAGCATATGGGGGCATAATATGGAGCATTGGGATATAGGAGCTGGGGCATAAGATGTGGAACATATGGGGCATAATCTGGAGCATATGGGGGCATAAGCTGTGGGACATATGGGGCATAATCTGGAGCATATGGGGCATAATCTGGAGCATATGGGGCATAATATGGAGCATATGGGGGCATAAGCTGTGGAACATATGGGGCATAATATGGAGCATATGGGGCATAATATGGAGCATATGGGGGCATAAGCTGTGGAACATATGGGGCATAATCTGGAGCATATGGGGGCATAATATGGAGCATATGGGGCATAATATGGAGCATATGGGGGCATAATATGGAGCATATGGGGGCATAATATGGAGCATATGGGGGCATAAGCTGTGGAACATATGGGGCATAATCTGGAGCATATGGTGGCATAATATGGAGCATATGGGGGCATAATCTGTGGAACATATGGGTGCATAATATGGAGCATATGGGGCATAATCTGTGGAACATATGGGGCATAATCTGGAGCATATGGGGGCATAATCTGTGGAATATATGGGGGCATAATCTGTGGAGCATATTGGGCATAATCTGTGGAGCATATGGGGGCATAATCTGTGGAGCATCATATGGGGGCATAATCATTTTTCACCCTAGGCTTATACGCGAGTCAATAAGTTTTCCCAGTTTTTTGTGGCAAAATTAGGGGGGTCGGCTTATACACGGGTCGGCTTATACATGAGTATATACGGTATATGTATTGTACAGTCATGGCCAAAAGTTTTGAGAATGACACAAATATTATATTTTCACATGATCTGCTGCCCTCTGGTTTTTATGTGTGTGTTTGACAGATGTTTTTATCACAGACAGAAATATAATTGCAAACATATGAGTAACAAAAGCTTATATTGACAGTTAGAATGAGTTAATGCAGCAAGTCAATATTTGCAGTGTTGACCCTTCTTCTTCAGGACCTCTGCAATTCTCCCTGGCATGCTCTCAATCAACTTCTGAACAAAATCCTGACTGATAGCAGTCCATTCTTGCACAATCAATGCTTTCATTTTGTCAGAATTTTTAGGTTTTTGCTTGTCCACCCGTCTCTTGATGATTGATCACAAGTTCTCAATGGGATTAAGATCTGGGGAGTTTCCAGGCCATGGATCCAAAATCTCTATGTTTTGTTCCCTGAGCCATTTAGTTATCACCTTTGCTTTATGGCAAGGTGCTCCATCATGCTGGAAAAGGCATTGTTGATCGCCAAACTGCTCTTGGAGGGTTGGGAGAAGTTGCTCTTGGAGGACATTCTAGTACCATTCTTTATTCATGGCTGTGTTTTTAGGCAAGACTGTGAGAGAGCCGATTCCCTTGGCTGAGAAGCAACCCCACACATGAATGGTTTCAGGATGCTTAACAGCTGGCATGAGACAAGACTGGTGGTAGCGCTCACCTTGTCTTCTCCTAATGAGGCGTTTTCTTGATGTCCCAAACAATCGAAAAGGGGATTCATCAGAGAAAATAACTTTACCCCAGTCCTCAGCAGTCACTGGCTGTACCTTTTGCAGAATATCAGTCTGTCCATGATGTTTTTTTCTGGAGAGAAGTGGCTTCTTTGCTGCCCTCCTTGAGACCAGGCCTTGCTCCAAGAGTCTCCACCTCACAGTGCGTGCAGATGCACTCACACCTGCCTGCTGCCATTCCTGAGCAAGCTCTGCACTGCTGGTAGCCCGATCCCGCAGCTGAAACACTTTTAAGAGACGGTCCTGGCGCTTGCTGGTCTTTCTTGGGCGCCCTGGAGCCTTTTTGGCAACAATGGAACCTCTCTCCTTGAAGTTCTTGATGATGCGATAGATTGTTGACTGAGGTGCAATCTTTCTAGCTGCGATACTCTTCCCTGTTAGGCCATTTTTGTGCATTGCAATGATGACTGCACATGTTTCTTTAGAGATAACCATGGTTAACAGAAGAGAAACAATGATGCCAAGCACCAGCCTCCTTTTAAAGTGTCCAGTGGTGTCATTCTTACTTAATCATGACAGATTGATCTCCAGCCATGTCCTCATCAACACCCACACCTGTGTTAATGGAGCAATCACTGAAAAGAGGTTAGCTGGTCCTTTTAAGGCAGGGCTGCAATGATGTTGAAATGTGTTTTGGGGGATAAAGTTCATTTTCTAGCCAAATATTGACTTTGCAAGTAATTGCTGTTAAGCTGATCAGTCTTTATAACATTCTGGAGTATATGCAAATTGCCATTAGAAAAAGTGAAGCATTAGACTTTGTAAAAATTAATATTTGTGTCATTCTCAAAACTTTTGGCCATGACTGTATTTGTAGGTTGTGTAGGTTATACTCAGTATGCCATTCCAGGGGGTTCCTTGATATCACTACATGCATGCGATTTACACCTGTTCTCTGGGTACCTCAATTGACCTTCCTGATAGGTAAATTGATTCCAAATCCCGTTATAATATATTTTTCAGGAAAACTTGGACTGGCCTAGTGATTTCAGCTCTGGCTGAGAGTGTGTACTGTATAAGGGTATTTCAATTTGTTTCTTCCATATACTAAGTTCTACTATTTTGGCTGTTTGAGTAAAGACAACATTTGGGAATTTTTGCCTCAGTCTTGGTTTGTGACACACTGTATCTTATTCAGACCTATGGTCATTACAGCTATGCCGCTGTAGCTGTTCCATTAAGCCTGTGGAATTTAGGAAGTTTGATGGGGTGTCAATGAGATGAAATAGTAGCACATATACATAGATAATACAGTGTTATTCTGTTCACAATAGGTGATGGCTACAGCTCACCTTCCCCTCCCTGCATTATGACCTCTGCACAGGTCACAGAGCATGCCTAGTATATTCTTTCATAGAAGGCAATGAGTTATCCAGAGGCTATTTTTTCCAGTGGATAGTGTGTCTGTTGTTAGCAGAAGCTTGGGCAAGATTATTGTTCCTATGAACATACAAAGAATCTGATACTTGTGGCTGATGAATACTTACCTTGTGAAGTTTTAATAAAATTATGTATTTTGTGCTTCGGGGCGAGATGTGGGGGCAGGGTCTTCTTCTGGTTCTCCGCCCCACCCCACCAGCCTCCTCTGGTATTTGTACAGGTCACTGATTATCCAGTGACCTGCCTCCTTTTTCAAATTCTGCTCTGTCGCCATCATTGTGTGGACAACGTGTGTGAGTCGGCTTCCTGTGTTCAGGACTTCAACAAAATACTGGAGGCGATCAAGATTTCAGCTCAGTAAATTTTTCACTGAGCCGAAATCTCAATCTGCGCATGCGCCACATCTGGCACCATTTTATTGAAGTCCTGCACACAAGACGCCAACTCGCACAATGATGGCGGTGTGGAATTATAAAAAGTAGTTAAGTCACTGAGTAATCAATGACCTGTACAAGAAGCAGAGGCACAGGGGCAGAGAACCAGAAGAAGACCCTGCCCCCACAAAAATGTCTGCTGTTACAGTATCAAACAATCTGATAATCCAGAGCCACAAAAGTAATAATGATCATGTTAACATAGAAAAATATTTAGACTTGAGAGTCCTCGGTGGTTGATACCTTTTAATGGCTAACTGAAAAGATGGTAACAAATTGCAAGCTTTCGAGACTACTCAGGTCTCTTCATCAGGCAAAGACTAAAACAAAAACTGAAGAATCACATATTTATATACACAAAAGGACACAGGAATAGTGCAATAGGTAAGACAAGTGACGTGAAGCAGAACTGTCATTATGGCAGAGGGATGAACATAAATATTGGAACAGTTCATAGATAAGGAGAGAAAGTTTTATTGCCCTCTGATTGGGGTCTGGTGTTGTGTTTTGATGCCCCTAGCATGATACTTTATACAGAGTAAATAAGCTTTAATGGATGGAAGTTAAATACATACCGTATGTTGTCTCTATCTGACACTCTATGAGATCATGAATGGTCATGACATCATAGTCCTAAAACATAGTGTGTAGATGTCTTATAAATAGCTATTACATCAACATATTGGCAGAAAGTAGCATACCAGAATAAAGACACCAAAAGGAGAGTCAGTTAGGAGAACACCCCCCGAGAGTGCAGGGGGTAGAAGACTACGACTTTCTCCTTTGCTAAACATAGAGAACAGAAAGAAATACCATTTTTTATTTCTAACATCCGTTACCTGATTTATCATATAAAAGAATGATGGCCATGTGAAAAAAATACAAAATTATCTTTCAGAACTTACATTATTTGCAGGAAAACAAATATTTAGAGGCCGATAAGAACAGCTGAAACGTGCTGCTTATGTCAATGGTTATCTCTATCAGAGGCAAGCTGAAGAGCCACTCCTGTTTTATGCCTCATTCAGATGCATGTTTTTCGTAGATAGAACCATTATAGTCTACAGGGCTGCCTTGTTTTTTCGCAGACTAAGTGGGCAGCAAGAAAAAACTAGAAACTTGTCGGTTTTTGATCTAAGTCATTGATCAAAATTACTCATACAAGTCTATGGTTCTATGAAATCTATGTGATATACAGTTGTGCTCAAAAACTTACATACCCCGGCAGAATTTTTAGCTTTCTTTGCCTTTTTTCAGAGAATATGAATGATAACATCAAAACTTTTTCTCCACTCACTTGAACTTTTTGGCCACAACCATAAATGTTACATTTGGAGAGAGGTCAACAAGGCCTATGATAAAAGGAACACCATTCCTACTGTAAACCACAGAGGTGGATCGCTGATGTTTTGGGGATGTGTGAGTTACAAAGGCACAGAAAACTTGGTCAAAGCTGAAGGAAAGATGAATGCAGCACGTTATCAGCAAATACTGGAGGCAAATTTGCAATCATCAGCCTGGAAGCTGCGCATGGGACATACTTGGACGTACCAACATGACAACGATCCAAAACACAAGGGCAAGTCGACCTGTCATTGGCTACAGCAGAACAATTTGAAGGTTCTGGAGTGGCCATCTCAGTCTCCTTACCTCAATATCATTGAGCCACTCTGGGGAGATCTCAAGCGAGCAGTTCATGCTGGACAGCCCAGGAATTTACAGGAACTGGATGCTTTTTGCCAAGAAGAGTGGGCAGCTTTACCACCTGAGAAAATAAAGAACCACATCCACAACTACCACAAAAGACTTCAAGCTGTCATTGATGTTAGAGAGGGCATTTCACGGTATTAAGAAATGGGGCATGTGAACTTTTAATCGGGGTCATTTGGCTTTCTTCTGGCGATTCGACCATGTAGCCCATTTTTCTTCAAGTGCCTCCTTATTGTGCATCTTGAAACAACCACAATGCTAGTTTTCAGAGAGTCCAGTATTTCAGCTGATGTTATTTGTGGGTTTTTCTTTGCATCCCGAACAATTTTCCTGGCATTTGTCACAGGTCACAGGTGAGGATATTACCATTAGTAGCCATTCAAACCCATTTGTGTCAACTTCTGTGTATGTTATCAGGCCAAAATCACCAGGGTATGTGATCTTTTGATCAAGGTCATTTGGATGTTTTGGGTTGTCATTTTGATTTAAAAAGAGAAAACATAGTAGTTTGATAATAAATGGCTTCACCCAACCACTAACCATGACTGGAGAAAAAATGTTGGTGTTATCATTCATATTCTCTGAAAAAAGGCCAAGAAAGCAACAATTCTGCCGGGGTATGTAAACTTTTGAGCACAACTGTGTATATCTCTCTCTCTATATATATATATATATACATATATATACAGTCATGGCCAAAAGTTTTGAGAATGACACAAATATTATATTTTCACATGATCTGCTGCCCTCTGGTTTTTATGTGTGTTTGATAGATGTTTTTTATCACAGACAGAAATATAATTGCAAACATATGAGTAACAAAAGCTTATATTGACAGTTTGCTGCCCTCCTTGAGACCAGGCCTTGCTCCAAGAGTCTCCGCCTCACAGTGCGTGCAGATGCACTCACACGTGCCTGCTGCCATTCCTGAGCAAGCTCTGCACTGCTGGTAGCCCGATCCCACAGCTGAAACACTTTTAAGAGACGATCCTGGCGCTTGCTGGTCTTTCTTGGGCGCCCTGGAGCCTTTTTGGCAACAATGGAACCTCTCTCCTTGAAGTTCTTGATGATGCGATAGATTGTTGACTGAGGTGCAATCTTTCTAGCTGCAATACTCTTCCCTGTTAGGCCATTTTTGTGCATTGCAATGATGACTGCATGTGTTTCTTTAGAGATAACCATGGTTAACAGAAGAGAAACAATGATGCCAAGCACCAGCCTCCTTTTAAAGTGTCCAGTGGTGTCATTCTTACTTAATCATGACAGATTGATCTCCAGCCATGTCCTCATCAACACCCACACCTGTGTTAATGGAGCAATCACTGAAAAGAGGTTAGCTGGTCCTTTTAAGGCAGGGCTGCAATGATGTTGAAATGTGTTTTGGGGGATAAAGTTCATTTTCTAGCCAAATATTGACTTGGCAAGTAATTGCTGTTAAGCTGATCACTCTTTATAACATTCTGGAGTATATGCAAATTGGCATTAGAAAAAGTGAAGCAGTAGACTTTGTAAAAATTAATATTTGTGTCATTCTCAAAACTTTTGTCCATGACTGTATATACTCTCGTACGAGAAAATTACTGTTTAAACTGCTGGTAAAAAAAATGTCACATTGATCAAACACTGATGAAAATAGGACCATTTTTGTGTACCAGAAAAATCTGATATCTAAATGAGGCCGTATTCTCACACCTTGTCTGCTAATGGCAGAATTTGCTGAACTATTCATGCTGTAATATAATGTCATGCATGAATATATTAATCTTTTGTGATTCATACTGTAATTACTTCTCATGTAGCAACAATTCATTCGGGATGTGACCTGAAGTACTTTCCATGCCTTTTTAGTCTTTATGTGCTCTGTGTACCAAGTATGTGCCTTTTATATTACCGTATATTTCTGTAAGGCTTGGCCAAATAGTCCTATAAGTACGGATGTGTAATTGTTCCAGATCCAGTTGAGTAGTCAGTGGATTCAATAACAGAATAGAAATATGTCAGGAAACAGTAACCAGGTTTATGTGAGGGGTCAGTGTTATGGTAGGTGAGAGGTTAGGAAGAAGGTCATTTATTTATAGCGAAGCAGGAGCGGATTTAAGATTGGACTTGGGGGATGTGATTATCACCATACAAAGGAACAGCTGGTCATGGCAAAAGTGGTGGACAGGATACAACTAGAAGCTTGTAGTAGAAGAGCAATACCTAGAATAACAGTTTGCCTACTGGTTTTCAAATTTGAAGAGCAGTTTGCTGATCAATGAATACTACAAATAAATAAGTATATAGCTTGCCAAAAGGGTCAAAGCAATAGCAGGCAAGTTAGAACCAAAGTTAGAAAGCAAAACCATACATTTTGTTCATAACTATAGGTGTAACATCTGTGCCTATTCGTGTCTCCCTTGTTTCCGCTTTGCCTCTGGGCAGGGTTCACATTTTGCTGTTTGAGACACGTGACAGCGACAGTCCTAGTTTTCCCTTTTGGAGCTGCGTAATTTGGGAACTAAGTGGTTACTTTTGGTCTAGGTTTGATTACTCCTTCCTGGAGCCTAGCTATTTAAACCCCTGAAGCTCTGACTTTCACAGCCAGTCAATAGCTCTGCTATCCTGGTATATACCTCTGTGCTGTGTACCTGTGGTTTGTGCCGATTATTCCCATTCTTTGACCTCAGCTTGACATTTGACTATCCGCTTGCTTTATGATTTTGCCCTGACATTACCTCTTGGATTTGACCATGCTTAGCAACCCTTCCAAACTCTGGTTCACTCTTCTGGATGGCAGCCCTTCTGTGGAAGCAATCCAGTGGACCTCGTTGTAAGACCAGATCCCTATACAGGGGTTAATGAACGTTGGGATTCCTCTGGAATCTGTCAGACAGATTGGCATGTGCCAAGTCTATACCAGGTATCCTTTTTGAGCCTGAGGCAGAAGCAAATAGAAATAATGCAAGATGTACGGAGAAGAGTCACATACACAGACCTTTGGTGAACCTGTCCAATGAAAAGAAGTTATCACTTATCCACAGGATAGGCGATAAGTTGCAGATTGTTGAGATGCGACTGCTGGGACCCCATCAGTCAGCAGAACGGGGCACTTTTGTCCCAAGTAAAATGAATCATTAGTGCACATGCTCGACCACTGCTCCGTTTATTGCTGATGAGGCTCCTGAGCACTGCCCCCAGCTTTTTCCACAGGCAATAGAAAATTAAAGGAGAGTTGATCAGACATCCAACCTACCTCTCCATTTTTTAACGGGAACTAAAGTTCCCAGTCGGCGATAAAAGTTTCCCGGTCTGCCAGTCGATGTGGGACCTCCACTGATCAGTAAGTTATCACTGGTTAAACCGTTTATCAATTAGCTACTATTATCTTTATTCAGGAAAAGATCAATTTTTAGCCTGATGAAAAATCAGAGCAAAGTCTGGAACAAATTAACAATATTGTTGAACCTGATTAGTAAAGTGATGCTTTTTCCCAGCATTTATCCTGCTGTTTTTTGCTGCCCTATGTTAGCTTGAAGTTAATCGAGAAATATGACATGCATACAAATAGTGTATTTCTGTTGCATTTTTTATCCTTTGTAGCATAGACGACAGACTCAGGCCCGCAGGCCAAATCTGCCCACAGTGTAATTGTATTTGGCCAGCGAGAAAGTACCAAATGTCTGCTAGAGTACCCGCTAATACTACAAATCCCATATTTCCGGTCCACATTTCACATGTGTTTATAGTATTAAACTTTTCTTGTTCCAGATTCAATGTTTAAGCAAAACTTAAGTGTGTTTCCATATGAAAAGTTTAATTGTTATATTTGCTGAAAAAAAAAAACCTTCTCCAATTGTAGACATTTTTTCAATAAAGATAAAAGGTTGGCCTCAACTTTGTCCAGGTTTTTAATTTTGGCCCTATGTTTGAGTTTGACATCCCCACTTTAAAGGGAACCTGTCACCAGAAAAACGCTATTAACCTGCAGATATGGGGTTAATGTGCAGGTTGATAGCATTCCGGTTTCAGTCACAGGGCGCAGCCCCGATTCGGGTTCAGTCACCGCTCTGAGTATACACCGTGGCAGCTGTAACAGCACCCCGGCCTTGACTGGCAGCCGGCCCTAATGCGAAGTGAGTGATTGAAACCAGAAAGCTGATGGGGGAATCAAGTGCAGGGGACGCTATAGACCTGCAGATTAACCCCATATCTGCAGGTTAATAGCATTTTTTTCTGGTGACAGGTTCCCTTTAACCCCTTTTTTCATTTGACGTACTATTCCATCATGTGCCCTTGGACTTAATTCCCAAGGACGGAATAGTACGTCATATGCGATCAGCTGCACTCACGGGGGGAGCGCAGCTGATCGCGGCCGGGTGTCAGCTAATTATCACAGCTGACACCCAGCACTATGTGCCAGGAGCGGCTCACGGCACATTAACCCCCGACACACTGCGATCAAACATGATGGCAGTGTTCCGGCGGTATAGGGAAGAATCGCGCAGCGAGGGGGCTCCCTGCGTGCTTCCCTGAAGACCCTCAGAGCAGCGCAATCACATCCGAGGGCCCTTTCCCTGCAGGACCCGGATCCAAGATGGCCACTGTGTCCTTCCGGGTCCTGCAGGGAGGCGGCTTCCTCAGTGCCTGCTGAGAGCAGGCGCTGAGAAAGCCTCCTGCAGTGCCTGTCAGATCGCAGATCCTCCCTGGGACAAACTAAAAAAAATAAAAATGAACATGTGTAAAAAAAAAAAAATTCCTAAATAAAGAAAAAAAAAATATTCCCCAATAAATTCATTTATGTAAATAAAAAAAGAAAAAAACAATAAAAGTACACATATTTAGTATCCCCGCATCCGTAACTGTTCCACTAGTTAACCCCTTTAGTGAACCCCTTAAAAAAACAAGGAAAAAAAACCAATGGTTTTGCAAACATAATTATTTTTTATATATAATTTTTATATATAAATGTTTTTATTGTATAAAAGGGTCAAAACATAAAAAAAATATATAAATGAGGTATAATTGTACTAACCTGAAGAATAAAACTGCCTTATCAATTTTACCACACGCGGAACGGTATAAACGCCCCCCCCAAAAGAAATTCATGAATTGCTGGTGTTTGTTTATTCTGCTTCCCAAAAATCGTAATAAAAAGCAATCAAAAAATGTCATGTGCCCAAAAATGGTACCAGTAAAAACGTCAACTCGTCCCGCAAAAAATAAGACCTCACATGACTCTGTGGGCCAAAATATGGAAAAATTATAGCTCTCAAAATGTGGTGATGCAAAAATTATTTTTTGCAATAAAAAGCGTCTTTTAGCGTGTGACAGCTGCCAATCATAAAATCTCGCTATAAGAAGTAAATCAAACCCCCCTTTATCACCACCTTAGTTGGGGAAAAATAATAAAATTTAAAAAATGCATTTATTTCCATTTTCCCATTAGGGTTAGGGTTAGTGTTGGGGCTAAAGTTAGGGTTAGGGTTGGGATCAGGGTTAGGGTTGTGTTAGGGTTAGGTTTGTGATTGGGTTATGGTTAGGGTTGGGACTAGGATTGGGTCTGTGTTAGGGTTAGGGTTGGAGTTAAAATTGGGGGTTTCCACTGTTCCATCAGGGGCTATCCAAATGTGACATGGCATCCAATCTTGATTCCAGCCAATTTTGGTTTGAAAAAGTCAAATGGCGCTCCTTTCCTTCCAAGCTCTGCCGTGCGCACAAACAGTGGTTTACCCCCACATATGGGGTATCAGCGTACTCAGGACAAATTGGGCAGCAACTTTTGTGGTCCAATTTCTCCTGTTTCCCTTGGGAAAATAAAAAGTTGGTGACTGAATAAATATCATTTTTGTGGGAAAAAATAGGATTTTTTATTTTCATTCCGGGCATTATAAACTTGTGTGAAGCACTTGGGGGTTCAAAGTGCTCACCACATATCTAGAAATGTTCCTTAGGGGGTCTAGTTTCCAAAATGGGGTCACTTGTGGGGGGTTTCCACTGTTTAGGCACATCAGGAGCTCTCCAAACATGACATGGCGTCCAATCTCGATTCCAACCAATTTTGGTTTGAAAAAGTCAAATGGCGCTCCTTCCCTTCCGAGCCCAGCCGTGCACCCAGACAGTGGTTTTCTCCCACATATGGGGTATCGGCGTGCTCAGGAGAAATTGGGCAACAACTTTATCTGTCCATTCTCTGAGAGACAGGAAGGTCAGAAATAAAATCAATAGAAATATGGGTCCATGGCCTCTTGGGTACAGGTAATGGCATTAACAAACCACTAGAACGAGAGCAAGGCTTGGAACGAGAGCAAGTCCCACAGGACTGCACAAATTCCCTGACGTCATGAGACAAAGTAGGCCACCAAAAGGACCGACTCACCAAGTCTCTGGTACCAAAAATCCTGGGATGACCAGCCAACGCGGAACAATGAATCTCAGACATCACACTCTTTTTCCACTGGTCTGGAACAAACAACGTCCCAACAGGGCAGTGCTCAGGTTTATCCTCCTGACACCCTTTCAGAACCAGTCTCAAATTGGGCGAAATGGCGGAAAGAACCACACCCTCTTTCAAAATAACAGCAGGATCAGATACCTCAGGAGAATCTGCAAAGAAACTCCTCGAGAGGGCATCCGCCTTAACATTCTTAGTGCCAGGAAGAAAAGAAACCACAAAATTAAAACGTGTGAAAAACAAGGCCCACCTGGCCTGTCTAGGATTAAGTCGCTTGGCTGATTCGAGATAAACCAGGTTCTTATGGTCTGTGAGGACCACCACCTGATGTTTGGCTCCTTCCAGCCAATGTCTCCACTCTTCAAAGGCCCACTTCATGGCCAATAACTCCCGATTACCCACGTCATAATTACGTTCAGTTGGAGAAAATTTTCGAGAGAAAAAGGCACAAGGGTTACTCTTAGAGGTCTCTGGATCCCTTTGGGACAAAACGGCACCTGCCCCAATCTCAGAGGCATCAAGTCGACCTGAAACGGCAGAGAAACATCAGGCTGCCGTAGAACAGGAGCAGAAATGAATCTCTGCTTAAGTTCCTGAAATGCAGAAACTGCCTCAGGAGGCCAATTCACCACATTGGAACCCTTTTTGGTCAAATCAGTCAATGGTTTAACAATACCAGAGAAATTACCAATAAATTTACAATAAAAATTGGCAAAACCCAAAAATCTCTGAAGAGCATTCAATGAAGTAGGTTGAACCCAATCACAGATGGCCTGAACCTTGACCGGGTCCATTTCAATAACAGACGGAGACAAAATGAATCCCAGAAATGAGATCTTCTGTACGCCAAAAAGACACTTTGATCCCTTCACATACAGTGCATTCTCTCTCAAAATCTGGAACACAGTCCGAACATGTTTCACATGAGAGTCCCAGTCATTGGAAAAAATCAAGATATCATCCAAATAAACAATCAGAAATTTATCCACAAAATCCCTGAAAATATCATTCATGAAGGATTGGAAGATGGAAGGGGCATTAGTAAGCCCAAAAGGCATCACTAGGTACTCAAAATGCCCCTCTGGGGTATTAAACGCCGTCTTCCATTCATCCCCGTGCTTAATGCGAATAAGGTTATACGCCCCCCTGAGGTCAAGCTTGGTAAACCAACTAGCACTTTTCACTCTGGAAAATAGGTCAGAAATCAAAGGTAACGGATATTGATATTTAACAGTGATCTTATTCAGGAGGCGATAATCAATACACGGCCTCAAAGAATCATCCTTTTTGGCCACAAAGAAAAAACCGGCACCCAAGGGTGAAGAGGATGGTCTGATATGACCCTTCTCCAATGACTCCTTGATATAAGATCGCATAGCATCTTGTTCAGGTACAGATAAATTAAAAAGGCGACCTTTAGGAAATTTACCACCAGGCACTAATTCAATAGCGCAATCGTAGCTCCTGTGAGGGGGCAAGGATGCAGATTTACTTTCACTAAACACATCAGAAAAATCAGTCAAAAAGTCAGGAACATCCTGAGATTGGGGAGAGGCAGAAAAAACAGGAGTGTCAGTATTAACACATTGGCAGCCCCAACTGGTCACAGACACAGATTTCCAATCCAAAACAGGATTATGAGACTGTAACCAAGGGAAACCTAGTACAATAATGTCATGCAGATTATACAGCACCAGAAATTTGCAACTCTCCTGATGATCTGGTTCAACCCTCATTATCACCTGAGTAGAAAACTGGGGTTTATTCTCCGCCAAAGGGGTAGAATCAATGCCCAGTAGGGGAATAGACTTCCGCAGGGGTATCATGGGAAACCCACAACGTTTGGCAAAGTCAAAATCCATCAGGTTAATAGCTGCTCCTGAATCAACAAAAGCCTGAGCAGAAAATGTGGACAGGGAGCAAATCAGGGTAACAGTCAACAGAAATTTAGTCTGAACACTACCCAAGACAACTGAGTGTGCAAAACGTCTTCCCTGCTTAGGGCAGACAGAGATAGCATGGGAAGCGTCACCACAGTAGAAACATAACCCATTGCGCTTACGAAACTCATGACGCTGAGTCCCAGAAGTCACTCCATCACACTGCATGGGCTCAGGAGCTGACTCACAAGGCAACACTATCTCACGCATACCTCTGCGCTCACGCAAACGTCTGTCAATTTGAATAGCCAAAGACATAGAATCATTGAGACCAGAGGAAACAGGGAATCCCACCATAACGTCCTTTACTTTTTCTGACAGACCCTTTTGAAAAAGGGCTGCCAAAGCATGATCATTCCATTTGGTCAGGACTGCCCACTTTTGAAATTTCTGACAGTACAACTCAGCGTCTTCAAGACCCTGATTTAATGCCAATAAGGTCTTTTCAGCTTGATCAGTGACATTAGGTTCATCGTACAATAACCCAAGAGACTGAAAAAAATACATCAATATCATTCAAAACAGGATCCCAGGTGTCAGGGAAAAAGCCCAATCCTAAGGGTCGCAGCGCAGGAGGGAGATGACAATTTGAACCTGCTGTGCCGCGTTCCCTGAGGACTTAGGCCTTAAGGCAAAAAACAACTTAGTTATTTTTGAAATTCAGAAATTTAGATCGATCCCACCAAAACAAATCTGGCATGGGGATCCTAGGTTCCACAACTGGCAGCCCAGCAAGATAGGTAGCAATACTCCGAACCTCAGTGGCAAGCTGATCCACATGGCCAGACAACTGTGCAAACTCCATTGAGAAAAAAAAAATAAATTCCTCCTCAGCACCCAGAGAAAAAGAGCGAAAAAATGCAACAAGCAGAAAAAAAAAATTCTGACAACTCCCTTTTTTCTTTTTCCTTTTTTACTATTTTTCCCTTCTGTTGAGTACCATATAATTTTCAGTTTGGGCCGGTTATACTGTTATGTTTCAGTAACTGAGGAGAAATGGCAAAAAATATCAAAAGCGGTAATACACCAGAGAGGCTGGAACCTATTGGATTGCAGTAACCTGAACTAACCACACAACTAGAGGTAGCCGTGGAGCGTTCCTACATTGATCCTAAACGCCTCGTCACAGCCTGAGAGATAACTACACCTAAAGGCAGAAAGATGAAAGCTATCTGCCCCGGAGCAGATCCCCAAAGAAAATAGGAAGCCCCAAACATGTAATGGCGGTTAGACAAGAAGAAAGCTCGGACACAGACAGAAAATAGAACGAGCAAACGCTGGGGCCCAATTTGTCTAGACAGAAAAGTACAGGAAAGAATTCTGACTGCAATCCAACAAAAACCCTAACAAAAAAACCAACGCCTCTGATTGCCAAAAAACCTGAGATCACTCGACCTCTTCCACCTAAATCAGATCTCTGGTGTAACAAAACACTATTCAGCAAATTGAAAGTAACAAAAGAGCAAAGCAAAAGTGCAGACACAAATGGAGCACAATTGCAGCGCCAGACCCCAAAAGAGGACAGGCTGCAGTCCACTGCAAGCAGCAAACCAGCAGAGAAAATCAAACAGAGAAAAAAAAAACAGCAAACACTTATCTGAAGGAGAGCAGGAAACTAGCAGTGCTTCAAGCAAGACCAGAAGAACAATTGATAACCGGCAAGGCTGCTGGGAAAACAGGCAACTTATATCCTACCATTCAGCGCCAGCTGAAGGCCATTCATTAATCAGTTCATTACCCTCAGCAAGCACCGGAGGGAGCCCCAGCTCAGAAGCCCGCTCTAGCATATTCACAACACATGTGTATTTCCTTTGTACGTATTGGAACAACATAAAAAAAAACAGGCAAAAAAGAGAAATTGGACATAATTTCACACAAAACCTAACTTAATATTCTGTTGCAAACTCTTTGGAATTTATAACTGCAATCACTTACTATAACCATCAGTAAGCTTCTTACACCTCTCAGGAATTTTGAGCCAAAAACTGCTCCAGGTCTCTCATGTTTGAAGGGCGCCTTCTCCCAACAGAAATTTTAAAATCTCTCCACGGGTGTTCAATGGGATTTAAATCCGGACTCATTGCTGGCCACTTCAGAACTCTCCAGTGCTTTGTTGTGATCCATTTCTGGGTGCTCCTTGAAGTAAGTTTGCGGTCATTGTCCTGCTGGAAGATCCATGACCTAACTTTCTGACACTGGGCACTACATTGTGACCCAAAATCATTTGGTAATCTTAAGATTTCATGATGTCCTGCTCACATTCAAGGTACCCAGTGCCAGAGGCAGCAAAACAACCCCAAAACATCTTTGAACCACCACCATATTTGACTGTAGGTACTTTCTCCTTTGTAGGCCTCATTTGGTTTTCAGTAAACAGTAGAATGATGTGTCCACAATATGCTTTTCTATAAGGATTTTGGTTTACTCCTGTACATTTTGGCAAACTGCAGTCTAACTTTTTATGTATCTGTGTCAGCAGTAGGGTCCTCCTTAATCTCCTGTCATAGAATTTAATTTAATTCAAATGTTGACGGATAGTTCACGCTGACCTTGATGTACCCAAGCCTGTAGGACAGCTTAAATTTCTTTGGAACTAGATTGGGGCTGCTTAGCCACTATCCGGGCTATCCTGCGTTGCAACTTTTCATCAATTTTTCTCTGCCGTCCACGTCCAAGGAGATTAGCTACAGTGCCATGGGTTGTAAACTTCTTGATTATGTTGGGCACCGTGGATAAAGGAACATCAAGATCTCTGTAGATGGATTTGTAACCTTGAGATTGTTGATATTTTTCAATAATTTTAGTACTCAAGTCCTCAGATAGTTCTCTTCTCCTCTTTCTGTTGTCCATGCTTAGTGTGGCATACACAGACAAACAATGCAAAGATTGTGTCACCTTCTCTTCTTTTTATCTGGTTTCAGGTGTGATTTTCATATTACCCTCACCAGTTACTTGCCACAGGTGAGTTTGAATAAGCATCACATACTTGATACTAAGTTGTTTACCCACAATTTTGAAAAGGTGCCATCAGTTTTGTCCAGTCCATTTTTGGAGTTTCAAAGGTGCCAACACTTTCGACCATGATTGTATATTAAAAACACATCCATATGTACAGTATGTATCAGATTAATTAGGAGAATCAGTAGGCAAAAAATTGAGAAAATAAAGATTGTAAACTTCCTGTGCCATAGACTAAAACAATTGCAATCTGTACATTCCCAAGTATTTCCATAGCAATGCAGTTGTGATCCCTATGCTGAATATGGTTATACAAAACCTAACAATAATATTTTGGCACATAATAACTCTGTTTTCCATTTTATGTTTTAATAAAAGATGCATCTTCTATAAACTTTACATTTTCACATGTTCTAATAAATAAATAGCATTTTAGCAGAAATTGTTATTATAGTGCCATTTATTCCAAGGCACTTTACATATCAAAAGGGGTATACATAATAAAAAGCAAATACAATAACCATGAACAATGCAAGTCACTGACTGGTAGAGGAGGAGAGAGATCCCTGCCCACGAGGGCTCACAGTCTACAAGGGATGAGTGAGAATAGATGAGGGTAGAGCTGGTTGTGCAGCGATAATAATAATTGTAATAGTAATAATGACAGTAATTAGGACTCAAGCCTCAGGGGGGCCCATGGCTAAATTGTCCACATGATAACCTGACTGTGAAGCCATGCATGGAGCCAGGAACAGCTGCAAAGTCAGTGGCGTACCAGTGAGTTGGAGATGGTGCAGACAGTGCTGTGTCTTGAAAAGATAAATATGTTTCTTCCTGCTGGCCAGGCTGACTCATCCATTTAACATGCCACAACGCTGGTGATACTGAAGCTTGAGTTCCAACAGCAGAGTGGCCTGGGAGCTGGAAGGTCAGGCACTATTATAGTCCAGACTAGCGCAGCTTGCTAAGAGAAGAGAGCCAGGCCCTGTAGCTGCGGTAGGATCAGACATCATCAGACTTATTCTCAAGAAAGAATTTGACTAAAGCAGCACCAATGCTAATTTTCTTCAATATACTCTAAGTTTAATTAATACCTAACTTTGTTACTTACTTAATAAGTATTCAGACCCTTTGCTCAGACACTCATATTTAAGTCACATGCTGTCCATTTCCTTGAGATCCTACTTCAGATGGTTCTACTCCTTCATTGGAGTCCAGCTGTGTTTAATTAAATTGAAAGAACGTGATTTGTAAAGGCACACACCTGTTTATATAAGACCTCACAGCTCACAGTGCATGTCAGACCAAATGAGAATCTTGAGGTCAAAGGAACTGCCCAAGGAGCTCAGAGACAGAATTGTGTAAGGCACAGATCTGGCCAAGGTTACAGCCAAACTGAGCAATCGTGGGAGAAAAGCCTTGAAGAGAGATGTAAAGAAGAACTCCAAAATCACTGTGCCTGAGCTCCACAGATGCAGTAGGGAGATGGGAGAAAGTTCCACAAAGTCAACTATCACTGCAGCCCTCCACCAGTCGGGCCTTTATGGCAGAGTGGTCTGACGGAAGCCTCTCCTCAGTGCCAGACGTATCAAAGCCCACATAGTTTGCTAAAAAAAATACATGAAGGACTCCCAGACTATGAAAAATAAGATTCTCTGGTCTGATGAGACTAAGATATAACTTTTTGGTGGTAATTCTAAGCAGTATGTATGGAGGAAACCAGGCACTGCTCATCACCTGCCCAATACAATCCCAACAGTGAAACATAGTGGTGGCAGCATCATGCTATGGGGTGCTTTCAGCTGCAGGGACAGGACGACTGGTTGCAATTGAAGGAAACATGAATGTGGACAAGTACAGAGATATCCTGGATGATAACGTCTTTTAGAGTGCTCTTGTCAAGATCCCGTCTGGGTTGGAGCCGATGTTACTGCAAACACTAGGGGAAGCAGAGGCAGGTAACGTGGTCAGAGGATAGCGGGTCGGTACACTGGAAAGGCGTTATTAGTAGCACTGGATCAGGCAGGGAGCGTAGTCAGAAGGCAGGTGTCATGTGTGCATCGCCACGAAGATCGTCGCGGTTGCACATTCTGACTTCTCACAGCTGAGTTGCTGTTTCTTTGTGTTTGGCAGTTAGGGAGTTAATTCTGTCTGTGCTCAGTTCTGGGACTGGGTGCAGTTTTCTCCCGGCTGCAATTAATTATTTGTTGATTGGTTTCCTTTAAATCTCTGGTTGTCTGTGTTGGGAGTTGCCAGTGAAATTCTTCATGCAGACCACAGATAGGATTGTATCTGTATAGACTTAAGTTAAAGAGCTCCTTAGTTGTTTTAAGCTCACCTTGCTTAGAGTTTAATATCCCAGATCATTTATGTTCCTTCTGTGTTTGAGTGTGTATGCAAGTCTGTGTTTTCTCCAGTCTGTCTTATATGTCTAATCTGTGTATTTAGCAGAGATCAGCCCATATCCCTTTGGTGGTAATCAGAATCCTTCTTAGGACTGATTACAGGGTTCAGGGACTGATAGGAGACAGGGTTAGGCTGGAGACTTGGACCTCTGAACCATTATCAGTACCTCCAAGGTGAGGGATTAGTTAGGACCCCAGTTTAGGGTCAGGTTAGACCCCGGTCCTCCTCTTTCCTGTGACAGTGTATCAAGTCCTCAAGATTAACCCTGAGTTCAACGGATATCGTGTCAGGTAAATCTATTCTATATTTACATGCTGATGTTGCTAATCTATATGTTGTATAGAGTGTTGTTCTTTTAAGAATAGTTTACTGACATCGTACACATATCATAAGACCGTGTGACATTTTCACTGGCCCATAAAATTATTCCCAGTTGCCATGGATCCAGTAGCCCAGCTGGCTCTGCAGTTGCAGGGATTATCCATGGAGCTGACGGACATTAAGTCCAAAGTTTTGTCTCCCTCGGAGCAAACCAGATTTGAACCTAAAGTAGCTCTCCCGGACAGGTTCACTGGTGGGCGAGACAAATTTTTTACCTTCAGGGAAGCATGTAAATTGTATTTTCGGCTTCGGCCTCGATCATCAGGGAGTGAAGAGCAGAGAGTGGGAATTGTTATCTCGCTCCTACAAGGGGACCCTCAATCCTGGGCCTTCTCCCTTCCTCCGGGATCCCCGGCTCTACAGTCAGTAGATCGATTTTTTACTGCCTGGGTTTGGTATATGATGACCCAGATCGGGTCTCTCTTGCTGAGACAAAATTACGTAAGATACAGCAGGGAGATCGTCCGGCGGAGGAATTTGCTTCTGAGTTCCGTAGATGGGCCACAGATACTCAGTGGAATGACCCAGCTCTTAGGAGCCAGTTTTGTCATGGGCTTTCTGACAAATTAAAGGACGTTTTGGCTCAGTATGATTCTCCTCCATCACTGGAGGCTGCTATGGCCCTAGCTATCCGTACTGATAGACGGCTCGGGAGAGGTGCGAGGTAACTCCGCCCCCTGTTGTTACTCCACCTACTACTAAAGTCCCTTATGTTGAGGTTCCCCTTGTCTGTTCGGAGGAGCCTATGCAGTTGGGAGGGACATCATTTCGTAGGAGGGGATTGGCGGTACGCCGCAGGACTAGAAGGTGTTTCTTCTGCGGGAAAGAGGGACATTTTGTTGGGGGATGTCCATCCCGTGCCTTGTTGAGCAAAAAGTCGCCGGAAAACTGTTAATCCCAGGTTGTGTGGTGGACGACAACCTGGGAGTATGTATTTCGTCCGCTAGTTCTTCTCAGTTCCTTGTACCAGTGGAGGTGGTGGTTGGTACGAGAGTGGAGAGATTTTCTGTTCTTCTTGATAGTGGGTCCGGGGCTAATCTGGTTGACGCTCAGTTTGCTCAGGCTCAAGGTATGCATCTGAGTGTATTGGTCAAACCGATCCCTATATTCTCCATTGACGCCAGGCCTCTCGGCCAAGGTAGCTTTGTTCATGAGGTTCATAACATTGACCTTCGGGTAGGGGCAATACATAGGGAACTATTATCTTGTTATGTGTTGGAGGGTCTACCTACTCCTATTGTGTTGGGACTTCCTTGGTTGGTTAAACATAACCCTGTGATTAATTGGCAGTCCAGAGATATAAGCCAATGGGGGGAGTTTTGCAAAAGTAACTGCATGAACACAGTCATCAGTGCGGTCGTGCCTAGTACTTTGCCTCCTTTTTTGGAGAACTTTGGGGATGTGTTCTCTGAGGAGGGGGTGTCAGGAGTTGCCTCCTCATCGCGTGTATGACTGCTCTATTAATTTACTTCCTGATGCTAAGTTACCTAAAGCTAGGTTATATAACCTTTCTGGTCCTGAGAGGCAGGCTATGAAAGATTATATTTCGGAAAGTCTGGCCAAAGGGCATATTAGACCTTCATCTTCCCAGTGGCCGGGGGTTTTCTTTGTGAAGAAAAAAGATGAGGCCTACGCCCTTGCTTGGATTTCCGCGAACTTAATCGGATTACTGTTCGAGATCCGTATCCACTCCCTCTGATTCCTGATCTCTTCAATCAATTGTTGGCGCCAAATGGTTCTCTAAATTGGATCTCAGGGGGGCGTATAATCTGATTAGGATAAAAGAGGGGGATGAGTGGGAAAACGGCGTTTAACACGCCGGAGGGACATTATGAGAACCTTGTCATGCCTTTTGGTCTGACTACTGCACCAGCAGTATTCCAACATTTTGTTAATGACATTTTTCGTCATCTGGTGGGGCTGTTTGTGGTCGTTATTTGGATGACATTTTAATTTACTCACCAGATCTTGTGTCTCACCAGGAGCATGTGAGACAGGTGTTGCAGATCTTGCGAGACAATAAACTATACGCCAAACTGGAAAAGTGTGTATTCGCCGTACAGGAACTTCAGTTTTTGGGTTTCTTGGTGTCAGCCTCCGGTTTCCGTATGGACCTGAAAGGGTGAGAGCAGTGCTTGAATGGGATCAGCCAGAGGATCTTAAGGCTCTGCAGCGTTTTCTGGGGTTTGCTAACTACTACCGGAAATTTATTTGTAATTTCTCATCTGTTGTCAAACCTCTCACTGACATGACAAGAAAAGGGACGGATTTTTCTAAATGGTCGGGACAAAGCTTGCCAAGCTTTTTCCTCTTTGAAAAATGTTTTGCTTCGGCACCCGTTCTCATCCAACCAGATGCATCACAGCCGTTCGTTGTGGAGGTGGACGCGTCTGACGTAGGGGTGGGTGCAATATTGTCCCAGGGTCCTTCCCCTGGTAAATGGCATCCGTGCGCTTTCTTTTCTAAAAAAATTGTCGTCCGCCGAAAAGAATTATGATATCGGCAATAGGGAACTTTTGGCCATTAAGTTGGCTTTTGAAGAATGGCGTCACTTTTTGGAGGGGGGCAGTCCACCCGGTCACCGTCATTACTGATCACAAGAACTGCTGTATTTGGAATCTGCTAAGCGTCTGAATTCCAGACAAGCTCGATGGTCGTTGTTTTTTACCAGGT
>JARQOD010009050.1:0-33029 GCA_033576555.1 Oophaga sylvatica | reverse complement strand
TTTGCTGCCCTCCTTGAGACCAGGCCTTGCTCCAAGAGTCTCTGCCTCACAGTGCGTGCAGATGCACTCACACCTGCCTGCTGCCATTCCTGAGCAAGCTCTGCACTGCTGGTAGCCCGATCCCGCAGCTGAAACACTTTTAAGAGACGGTCCTGGCACTTGCTGGTCTTTCTTGGGCACCCTGAAGCCTTTTTGGCAACAATGTAACCTCTCTCCTTGAAGTTCTTGATGATGCGATAGATTGTTGACTGAGGTGCAATCTTTCTAGCTGCGATACTCTTCCCTGTTAGGCCATTTTTGTGCATTGCAATGATGACTGCACGTGTTTCTTTAGAGATAACCATGGTTAACAGAAGAGAAACAATGATGCCAAGCACCAGCCTCCTTTTAAAGTGTCCAGTGGTGTCATTCTTACTTAATCATGACAGATTGATCTCCAGCCATGTCCTCATCAACACCCACACCTGTGTTAATGGAGCAATCACTGAAAAGAGGTTAGCTGGTCCTTTTAAGGCAGGGCTGCAATGATGTTGAAATGTGTTTTGGGGGATAAAGTTCATTTTCTAGCCAAATATTGACTTCGCAAGTAATTGCTGTTAAGCTGATCACTCTTTATAACATTCTGGAGTATATGCAAATTGCCATTAGAAAAAGTGAAGCAGTAGACTTTGTAAAAATTAATATTTGTGTCATTCTCAAAACTTTTGGCCATGACTGTAGAGAGGAGCAGTCTGTGTAGAGGGGAGCAGTTTGTGTAGAGAGGAGCAGTCTGTGTAGAGGGGAGCAGTCTGTGTAGAGAGGAGCAGTCTGTGTAGAGAGGAGCAGTCTGTGTAGAGGGGAGCAGTCTGTGTAGAGAGGAGCAGTCTGTGTAGAGGGGAGCAGTCTGTGTAGAGAGGAGCAGTCTGTGTAGAGGGGAGCAGTCTGTGTAGAGGGGAGCAGTCTGTGTAGAGAGGAGCAGTCTGTGTAGAGGGGAGCAGTCTGTGTAGAGAGGAGCAGTCTGTGCAGAGTGGAGCAGTCTGTGTAGAGTGGAGCAGTCTGTGTAGAGTGGAGCAGTTGACGCGCACCACATTGGTGGTACCAGGGCTATGGGGTACTCGGAACCGAGCCCATGGAAGTCTATGGGGAATGTCACTGGCAGCAGAGCTCGGTCCGTGGCCCTGGCGGTCATGCAATGGGGTATATTTACAGGGGATTGTAGTTATAGTTCGTGACGCCACCTGTGGTTTCTGATCTAATTGACCAGCGCTGCAGGGTAGATCTCTGAGGGGATGTTATGGCAGCTAGGTGTTAGGTCCCCCACAGGTGGGACTGGTCCCTCAAAGTCTATGGTGGTGATGCAGGGTGCAGATAAGAATTCAGTCACACACAATGCAATCTCTTTCCATACCTTTACTTGTAGATGTTGCAGGTATGTCCCGGGAAGCTGGTTAGGTTGGAGAATGCACATTCAGGAGAACTGTTGAGCAGGTTAGAGGCCTCCTTTATCCCTTTAATGTGTGTGAGTACAACTTGCATAAAGTCAAGTGCAACTCTTTCAATAGCAACTGCGCCCGGCCAATATTGTGGTGGAGCCTTCTATGTCTCTGATTATCAGATGTTGAGAGAACTAAGTCCTTACTTTTGTCGTGCACTTGACTCAAAGTCCCCGTTCTCCCTGACTCCGTTTACGTATCGGCGCTTAGGGCTACCTTCTGCGACTTGTAGTCCAGAAAGCCTCCGGTTTTCTTATTACTAGGCGTGAAGTACTAGCAATGCTTCGGACCCCGGTGTCCGGTTTAATTGAATGAGGGTGATTTGTCCCTTTGTCACTCTTACTTCTCCACTCGCCCTTCGCCCTGCTCTCGCCCTTAACATAAGCACATGTAACAAGCGTGCCAAGGTCAGATTTCCTTCAGTGCTCACTGACCTGTTCTCAGTTGGCTCTTTGATATAACTGCTGTAATTCCTTTCCTTCCTCCTTTCTTAGGAACACGGGCAGCTTGTTCTGAGTAGCAGGTTAAGGGGTAGCTCTGACTAGGCTAGGATGATTCACTTCACCCATACTAGCCTCCACTTTCTTGTCAGATGAGCTACACAAGCTCTGTGTGGGTTCAGTCTTCTCTCCTCTCCCTCCGTCTGTCTGACTGGAACAGAAACTGATCTGAACTTGGATGGGATGACTCACTCCTGAGCCACCCGGAGCTTGACTGCACTGTCCTAAGACAGGAAACAGACTGAACACTAACTTTGCTACGTCACACTACTAAATAGTCTGATATGCCTCTAGTGGCAATGCTGAGAAGTGTGCGTGAATGAATATCAAGCTTTACAGTTACCTTCCTGTGCATTTTCCAGGAGACATGTGTGCCTTGCGAAGCTGGGCCACACATCCCCCCCTAGTTAAACTCAGCACTCCCGGGCTGAAATAGAAAAGAAAAACATTTTTGTTTTGCATATAACATCAACATAATAACTCATCCCTTGCGGGAGGTACGACTCTTGAACGTTACATTTTGTACATAGATCAATAGAAAATTATCAAAATACTTTTCAATAAATACATAGTATAAGACAAGATTCTTGTGGAGGACCCGCACCAAAAACCTCCCACGTGGGTCCTAGGTGGGCTGCAGGACTTCTGACTGCAGACCTCACTCTAGGCCACACCATACGGGTTTTTCTTCAGAGGTAGTTAGGTTTTATGTAAAACCAAAATGGGGCACCGAAGTGCGAACTATTTACAATAAAAGTTTTTGGGCTGGCAAAGTCCACAGCCACGCAGTCCTTTGCATGGTTAAACATTCTTCACGTAAAATCACATTATACTTTAACTCTTTACCCAGCCGGGTATTCTACTTTAAATAAGCATAGTAATAAACATTATTCAACATTTCTATAAAGTGCAATTTTTCATAAAACTTCTTCAAACTTTGTACATGTTCAGTTGCAGTAAACCCCTGTCTGGGTCCTACTGGTTTTCATCTTTCTTGCAAACTTCAATAACGTCTTCCACTCCTGGGGCTGGAACGACGCGGTGTTCTTTTGAACGCATAACAAAGAGATCATGTCCTGCGATCTGTGTTTGAGTGGCTACATCCTTTATTCGAACTGGGAACCCAACGGGTACATCCTCAGAATAGAACGCAGGTTGCGTTGTAAAAGGTGCCGCAGTATACAATTCAGGTTGTGATATTGGTGCACTGCTTGGTGCTGACGCCAAAGATGACGCTGCTGGGGCTTGCGATTCCGAGTAGGACGCAGGTGCGCGCAGTGGCTCAGTTGGGGACGCACTAACCTGCTGCTGTCGCTGCTCCCAGTCGTTTTCTATCGCTGACAGTTGGGTCTCCTCCGGTGTCCCTACCGGGGATTGGCATTCCGCTGCGGCCTCCAGGCCTGGCTGGTACTCCGGAACGGGCAGGGCCTCCTCAGCCTCCTCTCCCGCCGCTTCATCGGTGGAGTCGGGATCAGCACTTTTGGAGGCGGCCTCCGGTTTCTCATCAGCCGCTGGCACTGGTGCCACAGGTAATGGTTGCGCTCCTGGAGGGGAGAGTGTTGCGTCCCACAGCAGCCGCTGTTTCAGGGCACGCCAGCTTTTCTCCATCTCCTCCACTTCTTTGCGGTGGCGGGCCACATCTTCCAGCGCCGCATCCACCTTCTCCATGACATAGAGGAGGAAGAGCAGGCGGATCTCTCTTGCAGTGGGGTAGGATCTCACATTATAGTAGCATTTTGAGAGGGCGGCCATAACTTTCGCGCCATAGGGGGGGGTACGCCCACGAATGCACGCCCACCTTCTTCACCAGCGCCTCAGGGCGCGAATATGGCGGCAAAATGGCGGAAAATGGCGCCAAAAGTGACAAAACAGCAGTCTTTTCTGCACAAAACAGTCAATATAGGCAACACAGGACTCACAATTTGCAAGCTTCGTATCCTGTTCGTGACGCCAAAAGATGACGCACACCACATTGGTGGTACCAGGGCTATGGGGTACTCGGAACCGAGCCCATGGAAGTCTATGGGGAATGTCACTGGCAGCAGAGCTCGGTCCGTGGCCCTGGCGGTCATGCAATGGGGGATATTTACAGGGGATATGTAGATTAGAATAGTTTGTGACGCCACCTGTGGTTTCTGATCTGATTGACCAGCGCTGCAGGGTAGATCTCTGAGGGGATGTTATGGCAGCTAGGTGTTAAGTCCCCCACAGGTGGGACTGGTCCCTCAAAGTCTATGGTGGTGATGCAGGGTGCAGATAAGAATTCAGTCACACACAATGCAATCTCTTTCCATACCTTTACTTGTAGATGTTGCAGGTATGTCCCGGGAAGCTGGTCAGGTTGGAGAATGCACATTCAGGAGAACTGTTGAGCAGGTTAGAGGCCTCCTTTATCCCTTTAATGTGTGTGAGTACAACTTGCATAAAGTCAAGTGCAACTCTTTCAATAGCAACTGCCCCCGGCCAATATTGTGGTGGAGACTTCTATGTCTCTGATTATCAGATGTTGAGAGAACTAAGTCCTTACTTTTGTCGTGCACTTGACTCAAAGTCCCCGTTCTCCCTGACTCCGTTTACGTATCGGCGCTTAGGGCTACCTTCTGCGACTTGTAGTCCAGAAAGCCTCCGGTTTTCTTATTACTAGGCGTGAAGTACTAGCAATGCTTCGGACCCCGGTGTCCGGTTTAATTGAGTGAGGGTGATTTGTCCCTTTGTCACTCTTACTTCTCCACTCGCCCTTCGCCCTGCTCTCGCCCTTAACATAAGCACATGTAGCAAGCGTGCCAAGGTCAGATTTCCTTCAGTGCTCACTGACCTGTTCTCATTTGGCTCTTTGATATAACTGCTGTAATTCCTTTCCTTCCTCCTTTCTTAGGAACACGGGCAGCTTGTTCTGAGTAGCAGGTTAAGGGGTAGCTCTGACTAGGCTAGGATGATTCACTTCACCTGTACTAGCCTCCACTTTCTTGTCAGATGAGCTACACAAGCTCTGTGTGGGTTCAGTCTTCTCTCCTCTCCTCCGTCTGTCTGACTGGAACAGAAACTGATCTGAACTTGGATGGGATGACTCACTCCTGAGCCACCCGGAGCTTGACTGCACTGTCCTAAGACAGGAAACAGACTGAACACTAACTTTGCTACGTCACACTACTAAATAGTCTGATATGCCTCTAGTGGCAATGCTGAGAAGTGTGCGTGAATGAATATCAAGCTTTACAGTTACCTTCCTGTGCATTTTCCAGGAGACATGTGTGCCTTGCGAAGCTGGGCCACACACAGTCTGTGTAGAGAGGAGCAGTCTGTGTATAGAGTGGAGCAGTCTGTGTAGAGGGGAACAGTCTGTGTATAGAGGGGAGCAGTCTGTGTAGAGAGGAGCAGTTTGTGTAGAGAGGAGCAGTTTGTGTAGAGAGGAGCAGTCTGTGTAGAGGGGAGCAGTCTGTGTAGAGTGGAGCAGTCTGTGTAGAGGGGAGCAGTCTGTGCAGAGAGGAGCAGTCTGTGCAGAGTGGAGCAGTCTGTGCAGAGAGGAGCAGTCTGTGCAGAGAGGAGCAGTCTGTGTAGAGGGGAGCAGTCTGTGTAGAGGGGAGCAGTCTGTGCAGAGGGGAACAAAATACATTGATGAGCAAAAGGGTAACAAATAACAATGTTTTGAGCTTCTGACTCTCAGGCTCCATATCTCACCATCCACTACTGCCTAGAATATGAGACTGCCATCATTTTATAGACAATCGTCTTGTCTATCTCATACATAAATGTGACTTGTAACCATTCAGCATATGATTAGTTCTGTAGATTCTCGTCATGTCGCTGCATTGTTACTGTTTTGCTCCAAAAAAATCTAAATTTAAGTTTTTATTATTTTGTTAGTATATTGTAAATCCACCTTTGGCTTTCCCCACTGCCTGAAACCTTCTTGGCTGCGCTCGATCAGATTCAAGCATGGCTCAACCAAAATCTGATCTCAGGTGTCTTCTACACCAGGTTCCCCAACTCCAGTCCTCAAGGCCCACCAACAGCTTATGTTTTCAGGATTTCCTTTGTATTGTACAGGTGATGCAATTATCACCTAGGCAATACTAAGGAAATCCTGAAAACATGACCTGTTGGTGGGCCTTGAGGACTGGAGTTGGGGGAACCCTGTTCTACACGATCCCAAACTTGGTGCACACTGGTCTACCCACAAGTGTTGGATTGAGTTGAGGTCTGGGGACTGTGAGGACAATCCAGCACCTCTACTTCATTGTCATTGAACCATTTCCTCTCGAATCTCATTGTATGCATTGTGTCTTTGCCCTGATAGAACACTATGTCGTCCTTTTCATACCCATATTACTCAAGTGTACGAAGTAACTCATCTTGTAGGATATTCACATATAGTTCAGCATTGAGACCCCTATCAATCCTGGTCAAGTATCCAACACCTTTGGCTGTGAAACAACCCCATATTTTCAGGCTTCCTCCACCCAGTTTGACCTTCTGTGTCTCGATCTGATAGCCCCTTTTTCCCTTGTTTCTTCTAGACCCATTTGCACCCATCAGAGCTGTTTCTTGACTTTCGTCTCATCGCTCCAAATCACCTGTTTCCAACCTTCTATCGTCCACTTTTCGTACTTTTTTGCAAACTGGAGCCGACACTTCTTATGACTATATTGAAGTTGAGGCTTTTTCACCATTTTTCGGACCACCATTAGACTTGTGTAATGTGTGTCACAGGGTGCTGGAAAGGACGTTTGTGATCTTACTATTATGAAGCATACGAGCCGCCTCCACTGCTGTGTTTGTCGTGCCAGAACTGATAGTCCTTGTGATTAGTCAACTTCATGGCTCGGATATTTTGCCTGGACATCCACTTCTTGGCTTCTGAATGGATGGACGGACTTCATTTCATATTCTTCCAGCTGTCATGGCGCTCACATGATGCAGTTTGGCAATAGCTTAGCTAACAGATTACTATTGATGAGCTGGATGATGCTGTTTCTCTTTTCTTGGGAAATCGTCTTCATGGCTATGTAAGGGGTTACAAAGACTGGTATACGCCCCTACCCTTTTAAGCACGTCCTGTTTGAATGTGATTACTTGCTGCTATGTATAGAGCGTTTTATGATATTTCTTAAGAGCAATGTATATATTCTTGTGACTTGCAATGCTGTTTTGAGTATATATACAGTACAGGCCAAAAGTTTTGACACACCTCATGTAAAAAATTTTCTGTATTTTCATGACTATGAAAATTGTACATTCACACTGAAGGCATCAAAACTATGAATTAACACATGTGGAATTATATACTTAAAAAAAAGCGTGAAACAACTGAAAATATGTCTTATATTCTAGGTTCTTCAAAGTAGCCACCTTTTGCTTTGATGACTGCTTTGCACACTCTTGGCATTCTCTTGATGAGCTTCAAGAGGTAGTCACCGGAATGGTCTTCCAACAATCTTGAAGGAGTTCCCAGAGATGCTTAGCACTTGTTGGCCCTTTTGCCTTCACTCTGTGGTCCAACTCACCCCAAACCATCTCGATTGGGTTCAGGTCTGGTGATTGTGGAGGCCAGGTCATCTGGCGTAGCACCCCATCACTCTCCTTCTTGGTCAGATAGCCCTTACAAAGACTGGAGGTGTGTTTAGGGTCATTGTCCTGTTGAAAAATAAATGATGGTCCAACTAAACGCAAACCAGATGGAATAGCATGCCACTGCAAGATGCTGTGGTAGCCATGCTGGTTCGGTGCGCATACTGGCTCAGTAGAGGGCGCACTGGCAGCCGCTGCACTCTGCAGCGTTTCAGAATAAGACGCAGGTGTGCGGCCGGGCGCAGCTGTGGCTGGGGTCTGGGACGCTGAGACGCGGGGTGCGTTTCCTGCTTCAGGAACCGGGGCGCTGACTCTGGAGACGTTCAGGGCATACCACCCCTTAAGCCCCCAATGCCGCGTGTAGGAGACTACATCCCCTATCAGCAGATCCCTGTCCGGGTGCCCCTCAGGCAGGTGAGACTCCACATCCCTCCAGTTTACAAACACCTCCTGGTATAGGTCGGGCTCATGGATGAAACCCCAGCCTCCCTGGAGTTTGAAGTCTCGTATAGCCCCCTGGCGCCGCGGTTCCCGGAGCGTACCTTTATCTCGCCGGACGATCTCCTTATCGGCAAGATCCTGCTCCGGTACCTCTGGCGAAGCGGCTGCGCCTCACGCTGCTCCCGCTGCTGCCGCTCCTCCTGCTCACGGCGTCTCCACTCGTTCTCCTTCTGGGCGGCGTACTCCACGTCGTCCAGGATCTCCATTTCCTCCCAATCGATCTCCATTTCATCGGGCAGGATTCCTTCCGTCGTCCCTACCGGGGGACTGCATTCCGCTGCTACCGCTGCGGCCTCTGGTTCCAGGCCTGGCTGGCGTTCCGGTCCGGGCAAGGCCTCCTCAGCCTCCTCTGCTCCCGCCGCGGCCTTGGCGGGGTCAGATACAGCTCTTTTGGGGCCGGCCTCCGGTTCCTCTTCAGCCGCTGGTTCCAGTGGTGGCGCGGGTGGCAGTTGCGCATCCAGGGGGAGAGCAGCCGGCCCCACTGCAGCCGCAGTTTCAGGGCACGCCAGCTCCGCTCCATCGCCTCTATCTCTGCGCAGTGTCGGGCAGATCCCGCAGCGCCGCATCCACCTCCTCCACACGGTACATCATTTCTTCGCCCTCCCGACCTGGGGATGGTTCGGGCACAGGATACACTTCTTCAGGGGAACTGGGTCTGCGCACCGCCATTCCCCCACACAGTGACTCCTGTCCTTCCGCCATCTCACTCCAAGCCAGACTGTGCTTCCCATCTGGAACACTCTGGTCTTTTCCGTGGAGGCGGGACTTTCGCTTTCTCTTCCTTGCACTGAGGATGAAGAGGAGGCGGATCTCCTTTGCAGTGGGGCATGATCTAACATTGTAGAAGCACTTGGATAGGACGGCCATAACGTTCGCGCCACAGGGGGGGTATGCCCACGAATACACGCCCTCCTTCTTTACCAGCGTCTCAGGGCGCGAATATGGCGGCAAAATGGCGGCAAATGGCGCCAAAAATCACAAAAACAGCAACACAGTCTTTTGCACAAAACAGTCCATTCAGGCACACAGGACTCACATATAGCAAGCTTCGGATCCTGTTCGTGACGCCAAGTTAAGATGAGTCGCACAGCCAGGGCCTGTTGGGTACTCGGCACCGAGCCCGTTCACTTCAATGGGGGATGTCACGGGTAGCACAGCTCGGTCCGTTGCCCTGGGCGATCACCATAGAATGTAGGATATTTACAGGGGATTAAAGTATGTACAGTTTGTTCGTGACGCCACCTGTGGTACCTGGTCAGGGTGACCAGCTCTGCAGGGTAGATCCTCTGAGGGGTTGTTACTGGGCAGCAAGGTGTTAAGTCTTCCACAGGCAAGACTGGATCCCTCAGGGTATATGGCGGTGTAGGGGTGCAGGATCAATAAGGCAGACACACACACGAAAGTCTCTTTCTGTACCTTTACTGATGGTATAGTTGCAGGCACGTTCCGGGAAGCTGGCAGGGTGGAGGATACACTTCCAGTAATCCCACTGAGTAGGTGTAGGGCCTCCGTACTCCTGTATGTGTGTGAGTTCTGACCTGTATAAAACGAAGTCTAACTCTGTCTTCTCATATACGCCCGGCTGACTTTGTGGTGGAGCCTTCTGTTGGATAGAACTCAGTCTCTAATGGTTGCGCTGACCAGACTCCTGTTCTTCCTGACCCTGGTTACGTATCAGCACTGCTGGGCCCCTGCGACTTGAAGTCCCACAGGGTCTCCGGTATCTCCTACTAGTCGTGTAGATGCTAGCAAGCTCGGACCCGGTGTCCGGTAGTGCAGAGTAGAGGTAAGCTGTCAATGCTGTTTCCACCTCCGTTACTCTCTTTCCCTTTTCCACTCGCCTTTCGTCCTACTCTAACCTTTAACATAAGCACACACTAGCAGTAGATGGCAGTTTCTCCTTCTCTTCACCGCTCTCAAAGCGTCGGCACGCTTGCTCACTGAAAATACCTCAGTTGACTCAGTTTTGACCAGGCTAAGTGGCAATCTTCCTCCACCATTACTGGACTCCACAAAATAAACTAAGTTCAAGCTGTAAACTTCAGTCTTTCAAACACTGCAGTTCCCTTTCCTTCGCTTCCTTCTGAGGCTCTGTCCGAAGTAGCTATCAGGACCTTCCGTCAGACTGATCTATGCACACTTCAAGAGATACTTTCCACTTTCCTAGGGAACTATCAGTCTGTCACGTTCTAAGGTAACTTTCCTCTCTGCTCATGTGAGGTAACACCAACAACTAGCCAACTCTCAGCTAGACTGCCTGGGATCTCACTGCTGTTTCTCCACAACCCTTATATATAGATACTCTTCAAGGGCTCCCTCTGGTGGCTCCAGGAAATAGTGAAGGTGTGAATGAATATCAGGTGTGAGTGTGGGTTTACCTTCTGTGCATCCTCCAGGGTACATGTGGCTCCAAGCGCAGCTGGGCTACACACATGTCCATACTTAACAGTTCAAATTTACTTGAAAACAGGGTTCTCAATACCGACATGGCTCCGTTGACATAAATGGGTATTCCTTGAACTCTCCCTGTCTTCTCTGGCACAGCTTCCATCCTGAAGGCACTCATATCTCTGCCCCTTCCGACAATCTCTGTCCCTTCTGACAATTTCTGTCTCGCCGGACAATCTCTGTCCCTTCTGACAATCTCTGCCTCGTCGGACAATCCCTGTCCCTTCTGCAGCAAGCGTGCCCTTAGGTCTACCAAATTCCTCCCACTTCCCTTGTTTAGTTTCAATAGGTACAGGTAAAAGGTGCGCTCAGCTCTGCCTAGTCCCGGCCGAAGGCTCCGGATCCTGAAATGGTTACTGCATTAGATGGTGACCACTCGCACGCTGCTCAGCCTGGGGTCCCTTCTTGCCTCAGCAACTTCACCCCACGGCTATCTGTCCTCTCTCACTGCTGCATCACTACTGCCCACTAAACAGGAAGTCTGTCACTATCCCTCACTGCTCTGCACTATACCCATCTGTAAATCCTCCCAGTCTGGAAAACCCCTTATTCTAACTAAGCTTATCCTGGCACTCTTATTCTCTTTCTCTAGTGTGACCCAATATTCTTTGTCCACTATTGTCCTATGCTACTGCTACCCTTCTATTCTATCTTCTATCCCTAATCCTATACAAAATACATGTAAAGTACATACACATTAGAATAAAGTAAATGAATACATTAACATTCATAGACTCTATGGAACCGCACATATTTAATGTAAACACTGTTCAAAGAGGGGGAGGCACATAACGGTCTCTGTCATCTCCTTACACTCCTCCCTTCTAAAATATGGTCGTCCCAAACCATAATGGCACCTATAAAACACCAATGTTCATATTTAAAGAATTTAGAATATCTATAATACAGTCTTAGTCCAGTGCTTCCTGTTGGTCAACCGTGACCCCGGTTCAACTCGTTTGGAACCCTGGAACATAGAGTACAAGTTCATTTTTCCTTAAACATGGGTCCAACTGACCCCAGTCACTTTGCTCCTGGGACCCGTGCACACACTGTGCTCACCGGCAACACTCCATGTCCGTGGGCCAGTCCTTTCCTGCTCCAGGTGTTCAAACACAGGTAGTAAATGTAAACAAATACCATGGCCCAGTAGCCAACTCACCACTGCTCCAACAGTCCATATAGTCCTGACCTGGCTCACTCCTCTAGTCCTTCTGTTCAGGTTTCCCCCCTCCCTCCTTTAACAGAGTACGGTCCCTTTAAAACAAGTGTGCTGCTTTTACACTCCTGGAGGGGGGGCAGATCAGGGTTAAAATAACAACAGTTCAGGGTTTAAAACAGCACAGGACTTAGAGCAGCCACACACAATCCATCCTTGTTATCAAAGGTGATTAACCCTTTCAGGGTTGTAGTCCCATAATCCAGCAGGGGATGTGCAAACGTGCGCAAAGAAACTTGGAGGAAGGGGAAAAACTAAAATCACTCAATTTTGACCGTGATGGTCAGTACCGACACCTGGTCCTGGTGCCTCTCAGGGATCCTTGCCCTTCAGGAGAGGCGGAACAGTCTCTCATTTCTTTTTCCATCTCGTGCAACTAGCACAACATATCCACTTAAAGGGGTGGCCTCTACTCAGTATTGTCCTTGCAACTGGAGTAGTGGGCCGCGTTCTGGCCCTGCACAAAAATAAATGTATGGCCTGAGGACCCGCTGGAGGAAGACTACCCACTGTTTCTCCAGCTCCTTCCTTCAACCAACGGCTGGCTCAGGGAGCTTAGAGCCTCCCGTTCCTGTGACCGGACTGTGGCCACCGATTCTCCTCAGGATGCTGTGTAGCCCTGGTGTTAGGCACACGCAGTACCCTGGAGAGTGTGTGGCGAGACAGCAGTTTAATGCTAAATATTCATTCACTCAACATACACTAGACACACCCTTAGGGTAGTGTAGTTTACTATTGAGGGAGTGGTCAGGGTGTATGTTTGTGGAGTGATTTTGAGTGAGTTCAGTTCCTGTCTTCGGACGGAGCAGACGTCTGGAGTTTAGCTGGAGGGAGGAAGCAGTCCAGCCTGCTCTATCATCAGTTCAGAACGTGGAGGCTGGTACAGGTGGTCTAATTCACCTTAGTCTAGTCAGAGCTGTACCTCATCAGACTACATTGAAAGAAAGAAGGAGATTATTGCAGAAAGACTTCAGTCACCTGTCTAAAGGACAGTGAAAGGTTCAGAGACGTGCTCCTGCCTATTGATAACTGAGCATCTGTAACTAACTTTGAAGAAAGTGAATGAAGGAAGTAACTACCCGACTTTATGCTAGTGTGAGTGCTTATGCTACCAGCGAGGACAAGGCGAAAGGCACAGTGGATTATTGGAAAGGTGCGTTTGGGATTGAAGAAGTCCTGCACATTGCAACCGGTCACTGGGGACCGAAGGATCACTATTAGCTTCAAGCATAGTGGTAAGAAAACCAGGAATTTACCGGACCTTAGGTCGCGGCAAACAAGCCCCTTATAGTCAGTACGTAACTGGGGTCAGGGGGAGTGAAGACTTTGAGTCAGTGCACGACAAGATAAGAATTCAGCTCTCTCGCAGGAAGGCTCCTAACACAAAACTGACTGGGCAGTACAGCTATGGATTAGCTGGAGTTATTGAGGGAACTACGCTTCAGGCTGGTTGTACTCATTGTATTGGAAGTAAAGGAGGCCCCTAACTTGTCCAGCTGCTGTCTCAAGATACACTCTCCTTGGATCAGCCTCCCTGGGACCTGCCTGAACATCTTACAAGTAAAGGTATGGAAAGACGCTGACCGTGTGAGACTGTGTTATTTATCTGCACCCGACTTCACTAACTTCATAGACTTTGAGGGACCAGTCCCACCTGTAGGGGACCCGACATCTAGCTGCATCACCATCCCCTCAGAGATCTACAGCAGCGCTGATACAAATTACCAGAATACTACAGGTGGCGTCACGAACTGTATATAAATCTTTCCCCTGTAAATATTCCCCCAACATACGCCAGACCGCCAGGGCCACAGACCGAGCCACAGCTACCTGTGACAAACCCCATAGACTTCTACGGGCTCGGCTCTGAGTACCCCATTGCCCTGGTAACCCACAATTGTGGTGGCGGGTCGACACAAAACTTTGGCGTCACGAACAGGATGCGAAACTCGCAGAATTGCGAGCCCTGTGTGCCTAAGGAATTGTTTTTGTGAAAAAGGACTGTTTGCACTTTTGGCGCCAAAATCGCCATTTTTGTCGCCATATTCGCGCCCTCAGGCGCTGGAGAAGAAGGTGGGCGTACCTTCGTGGGCGTGTACCCCCCAGTGGCGCGAAGAAAATGCCTGCCCTCTCAAAGTGCTATTACAATATGCGATCCTGCCCTACAGCAACGGAGGTCCGCCTCCTCTTCACCTTCCCTGCGAGGAGGAGGAGACGCAAACCCCACCTCCACGGAAGAGACCGGATGTCTCCGCAGGAAGAAGAAAGAATCTTCTGGAACATCATGGAAGCAGGACGTGTGCAGCCGAGCAGGGAAGCGGAGGAAGGCAGGCCCCGTGCCCCAGCCAAGCTGCCACCAGCACCGGAGTTATCCGTGGTCCTGCACCTGCAGCAGGCGTTGCTAGAGATTCAAGAAGAAAATGCACGCCTGAAGAAGATGGTCCAGTACCAACCTGGCTTTGAAGAGATCGAGAGACGCCGGCGTACCCTGGAACAGCGGAGGCTGTGGGACACGGTGATCTCTCCCCTCAACGACCCCCCACGATTCCAGATACCGAAGAGTCTGCTGCCCAAGGCGAAGGAGCAACCGGAGGCTGCCCCCGAAAGTACCGATCCTGATCCCACCGGTGAAGCGGTGGAGGCGAAGGAGGTTGAGGAGGTATTGCCTGTTCCGGAACGCCCGCCCGGCCAGGAGGCCGCAGCAGATGATCGGTCCCCGGCAGGGACACCGGAGGGGTCCTGTCCGTCACTACCAGATGTGGACTGGGACGAGATGGCGCGCCTGGATGACGTCGCCTATACCGCCCAGTGGGAACAGGAATGGCAGAGTCGTGAGGAGAAGAAGAAACGCCAGCAGGAGGAAGAGCGGGAAACTCAGCGGGACCGTCAGCGACAATATGCAGAGCTGATCGCGGACAAAGAGAGTGTCCGGAGAGATAAAGGTACCCTGAGGGAACCGCGGCGGCAGGGGTGTGTGACTGAGTTCCAGCTCCGGAAGGGCTGGGGCTTTATCCGTGAACCGGGCCTCTACCCAGGGGTCTTTGTCAGCAGGCGTGATGTAGAATCCCACCTACCGCAAGGCCATCCCGGGAGGGACTTAGCCAATGGAGACATCGTCACATATACACGGCATTGGGGAATGAAGGGATGGTATGCCCTTAACGTCACCATCGTCCGTGACCCCGTCCCAGACGCAGGTAACGTCACCACTACCGCAGCGTCCCCGTCTCCAGCTCAAGCAGTATCCGGCCGTGCCCCAGCATCGCCCCCTGCAAATTCATCGCAACTAGCGACCCAGAGTTCATCGCAAAAGAAAGTTATATCTTCATCGCAACATGCGACCCAGTCTCAATCGCAATCTATGACACGGTCCATATCCTTAACTGTGATTGAAACGCAATCGGTGTCACGTGAGGAGAATGTACCTGTTGCGCCCCTAGAGGTTCGCACAAGAACTGTGGCGACCCAGACCCTAATCGCAGCGCATGACTTGCTAGTCCTGGGATCTAGGGCCCATTGCATTGTTCCAGCCCCCGGGGTGGAAAATGTATTGGAAAGTGTATTATTTGAAAATGAATAGATAGAAAAGAAGAATCGGTGAGATCCATATCGGGTCTACCATAAGTAAAAAGTTTGAGAATGTTTTATAAAGTTTTGCATATATATTTCTAACTGTAGAATGCCCGGCTGGGTAAACAGTAACCAGAAAAAGTTTTGCACTTTAGTATAATAATGTGATATTATATTTATGTCTTTGGTTTTACATTGGACTTAGAGGTTGAGGACTATGCCAACCCAGAACTTATTTGTACATAGTTGCGCTTCGGTGCCTTATTTTGGTTTTACATAAACCAGCACAACTACCTCTGAATACAAAAACCCGTGTGGTGTGGCACTGAGTGAGGTCTGCAATCGGATGTCCTGCAGCCCACCCAGGACCTACGTTGAAGGTTTGGTGCGGGTCCTTCACAAGTATATTGTATATTTATTGAATGCTATTTAATACTTTTGTATTTCTATAATGTTTGCAACGTTCAAGATATCCTCACCTCCCGAATGGGACGAACCAATGTTAATTGTTTAATGTTTTCATGCATAAACAAAAATGTCTCTTTTGTATTTTACAGCCCGGGAGTGCTGTCTTTTACCATGGGGGAATGTGTAGCCCTGGTGTTAGGCACACGCAGTACCCTGGAGAGTGTGTGGCGAGACAGCAGTTTAATGCTAAATATTCATTCACTCAACATACACTAGACACACCTTAGGGTAGTGTAGTTTACTATTGAGGGAGTGGTCAGGGTGTATGTTTGTGGAGTGATTTTGAGTGAGTTCAGTTCCTGTCTTCGGACGGAGCAGACGTCTGGAGTTTAGCTGGAGGGAGGAAGCAGTCCAGCCTGCTCTATCATCAGTTCAGAACGTGGAGGCTGGTACAGGTGGTCTAATTCACCTTAGTCTAGTCAGAGCTGTACCTCATCAGACTACATTGAAAGAAAGAAGGAGATTATTGCAGAAAGACTTCAGTCACCTGTCTAAAGGACAGTGAAAGGTTCAGAGACGTGCTCCTGCCTATTGATAACTGAGCATCTGTAACTAACTTTGAAGAAAGTGAATGAAGGAAGTAACTACCCGACTTTATGCTAGTGTGAGTGCTTATGCTACCAGCGAGGACAAGGCGAAAGGCACAGTGGATTATTGGAAAGGTGCGTTTGGGATTGAAGAAGTCCTGCACATTGCAACCGGTCACTGGGGACCGAAGGATCACTATTAGCTTCAAGCATAGTGGTAAGAAAACCAGGAATTTACCGGACCTTAGGTCGCGGCAAACAAGCCCCTTATAGTCAGTACGTAACTGGGGTCAGGGGGAGTGAAGACTTTGAGTCAGTGCACGACAAGATAAGAATTCAGCTCTCTCGCAGGAAGGCTCCTAACACAAAACTGACTGGGCAGTACAGCTATGGATTAGCTGGAGTTATTGAGGGAACTACGCTTCAGGCTGGTTGTACTCATTGTATTGGAAGTAAAGGAGGCCCTAACTTGTCCAGCTGCTGTCTCAAGATACACTCTCCTTGGATTAGCCTCCCTGGGACCTGCCTGAACATCTTACAAGTAAAGGTATGGAAAGACGCTGACCGTGTGAGACTGTGTTATTTATCTGCACCCGACTTCACTAACTTCATAGACTTTGAGGGACCAGTCCCACCTGTAGGGGACCCGACATCTAGCTGCATCACCATCCCCTCAGAGATCTACAGCAGCGCTGGTACAAATTACCAGAATACTACAGGTGGCGTCACGAACTGTATATAAATCTTTCCCCTGTAAATATTCCCCCAACATACGCCAGACCGCCAGGGCCACAGACCGAGCCACAGCTACCTGTGACAAATCCCATAGACTTCTACGGGCTCGGCTCTGAGTACCCCATTGCCCTGGTAACCACAATTGTGGTGGCGGCTCTGCCCTCTGTTTCACTGCAGGAGCTGCTACCGTTACAGACAACCGACAAATATACTGTGCCTCCCGTGTCTGTCTCTCCTCAATACTAGAGACCACTTTAACCGCCACAGCATACAGTCCCCGGGGCTTCTCTTCTCTTATGAAGGTCACCTGGTCCCACTCTTGCAAAGGTCCTTTATGTGCTATGGACCGGCGTTCACGTAAATCTTGTCACCGGTCTTGACTTACTAGATGAACCCATAGCCTCTTGTATGATTAAAATACCTCAGCAGGCCGCATGTCATCCGGCCGGACATGGTTCCTCCTCCGGGGTGCCGCAGCTCCTCTAAAATTCGACGTTCCCGCTATTTCTTCTCTTCGATGACTCCTGCCACCCACCGAGCCTCTTCTGCTGTGGGAGTCCCAGGTTCATCTGAGTAGCCGCTGCGGGGAGATGCGGGACCAAAGAAGTGGCCAGGACAGGAGTAGGTGCGGGGCCTGGGGTGAGGGTAGGTGACACACTCACTGCAGAAGCCGCATCCGTCTAAGACGATCCTCTGACAGCACGTCCCCACTGCGCTCTGACAGACAGCAATGATCTTACCGCAATCAGAACCACCAGTAAGATCACAGCCTCAGGGAAAACTCGATCATTTACTGAATTTTGCGGAAATTGCTCGGGAATCCGAAGACAAATCCGAATGTGCAACATTTGTGCCGAGTTTGAGAGTTAGTTCATCTCTAATTGGGAGCAGCCCATGCAGAGGGGAGCAGTCTCTCTAGAGAGTAGCAGTCTCTGCAGGGCAGCAGTCTATGTAGCGAGGCAGTCTCTGTAGAGGGGAGCAGTCTCTGTAGAGGGGAACAGTCTCTGTAGAGGGGAGCAGTCTCTCTAGAGAGTAGCAGTCTCTGCAGGGCAGCAGTCTATGTAGCAAGGCAGTCTCTGTAGAGGGGAGCAGTCTCTGTAGAGGGGAACAGTCTCTGTAGAGGGGAGCAGCATTTGTAGTACAGCAGTCTCTGAAGAGGGGAGCAGTCTCTGTAGGATAGCAGTCTATGTAGAGGGGAGCAGTCTCTGTTGGGGAAAAGTCTCTGTAGAGGGGAGCAGTCTGTGTAGAGGGGAGCAGTCTCTGTACAGTGGAGCAGTCTCTGTAGAGGGGAGCAGTCTCTGAAGAGGGGAGCTGTCTCTGTACAGTGGAGCAGTCTCTGTAGAGGGGAGCAGTCTCTGTACAGTGGAGCAGTCTCTGTAGAGTGGAGCAGTCTCTGTAGAGTGGAGCAGTCTCTGTACAGTGGAGCACTCTCTGTACAGTGGAGCAGTCTCTGTATAGTGGAGCAGTCTCTGTAGAGGGGGTAGTCTCTGTACAGTGGAGCAGTCTCTGTACAGTGGAGCAGTCACTGTACAGTGGAGCAGTCTCTGTAGAAGTGTGTGGCCCAGCTATGTAAGACACACACATAAAATCCAGGAGAATGCACAGGAAGGTAACCGCAAAAGCTTGTTATCATTCACTTCACTCACCCTTTCAGACACACCCACCAGGGGTGTAGGAGGGAGTGATACTTAGCAGAGCTCAGTCTGTTTCCTGTCTGAGAAGAGCTCGGACCAGTCAGTTTCCTGTCTTCAGACAGTGCAGTTCAGTCTCAGTCCAGTCTGGACTTGGAGGATACTGAGAGCTAGTCAGTGAGCTCTAGAAGAAAGCTGACATTACCATCGAAGCCACAAGTGCTTATGTTAAGAGCGAGAGCAGGGCGAAGGGCATAGTGGAGAAGACAGAGAGAAGTGCTTCAGGTATTGGATTGCCTGCACTAAATCACCGGACACCGGAGTCCGAAGCGTTGCTAGTGTTTCAAACATAGTAACAAGATAACCGGAGGCATCTGGACTACAGGTCGCAGAGAGCAGCCCTAAGTGTCGATACGTAATCGGAGTCAGGAGGGACAGGGACTTTTAGCAGGGCCCTGCATAGAAGGACTCTGTTCTCACCATTCAGAAGGCTCCACCACAACGTCGGCCGGGCTTGTCGGCTATTGAGAAAGCTGGAGATAACATAGAATTCTAGCTGCTCCATTCAATAGAAATTATAGAATGGTAGAGTTGGAAGGGACCTCCTGGGCCTTCTGGTCCAACCCCTGCTCAAAGCAGGATTCTCTAAATCATCCCAGACAGATGTCTATCCAGCCTCTGTTTGAAGACTTCCATTGAAGGAGAACTCACCACCTCTTGTGGCAGCCTGTTCCACTCATTGATCACCCTAACTGTCAAAAAGTTTTTTCTAATATCTAATCTGTGTCTCCTCCCATTCAGTTTATCCCATTGCTTCTAGTCTTTCCTTGTGCAAATGAGAATAAAGATGATCCTTCTACAATGTGACAGCCCTTGAGATATTTGTAGACAGCTATTAAGTCTCCTCTCAGTCTTCTTTTTTGCAAGCTAAACATTCCCAAATCCTGCAACCGTTCCTCATAGGACATGGTTTGCAGACCGGTCACCATTCTGGTGGCTCTTCTCTGAACTTGCTCCAGTTTGTTGATGTCTTTTTTAAAATGTGGTGCCCAAAACTGGACACAGTATTCCAGATGAGGTCTGACCAAAGAGGAGTAGAGGGCAATAATGACCTCACGTGATCTAGACTGTATGCTTCTGTTGATACATCCTAGAATTGCATTTGCCTTTTTTGCTGCTGCATCACACTGTTGACTCATGTTAAGTCTGTGATCAATTAGTATACCCAAGTCTTTTTCACATGTGCTGTTACTTAGCCCTATTCCTCCCATTTTGTATATGCTTTTTTCATTTTTATTGCCCAGATGTAGTACTTTGCATTTTTCCCTGTTAAAATCCATTCTGTTAGTTGCTGCCCACTGCTCCAGTTTATGTATATCTTTTTGAATCCTCTCTCTCTCTTCTCTAGTATTAGCTACCCTCCTAGCTTTGTGTCATCAGCAAATTTAATCAGTTTACCCTCAATTCCTTCATCTAAATCATTGATAAAGATGTTGAACAATACAGGGCCCAAAACAGAGCCTTGTGGTACCCACTTGAGACATTCTTCCAACTGGATGTGCAGCCATTTACAACCACTCTTTGGGTCCGATCACTAAGCCAGTTATGAATCCACCTAACAGTTGCCTTGTCCATTCCATACTTAGTCATTTTTTCAATAAGGATTGTGTGAGATACTTTGTCAAATGCTTTGCTGAAGTCAAGATATACTATATCTACAGCATTTCCCTGATCCACCCAGTCAGTGATTCTGTCATAGAAGGAAATTAAGTTAGTCTGACATGACTTATTAGTTACAAACCCATGCTGACTCTGTTTAATCACTTCATTCTTATCCAGGTACTTGCATACATGTTCTTTAATAATTTGTTCAAAGATCTTTCCTGGTATAGAAGTCAGACTCACCGGCCTGTAGTTCCTGGGTCCACCTTCTTCCCTTTTTGAAGATAGGAACAACATTTGCTCTTCTCCAGTCTTCTGGGACTTCTCCTGTTCTCCAAGAATTTTCAAAGATTATGGACAGTGGTTCAAGAATTTCTTCTGCTATCTCCTTCAGTACCCTGGGGTGTAATTCATCTGGACCTGGAGACTTGAATTCATTTATGTTAGCTAAGTGTTTCCTCACTGTCTTTCTGTTTATAGATATCCTGGATTCTTCTATTCCTTTAATAGGACAGTGAAGATCAGTTGATGTTACATTTCCTTTCTGAGAGAAAACAGATGCAAAATAGGAATTTAAAAGTTCAGCCTTCTCAACATCCTGACTTACCATTTCATCATTTTCATCCTGTAAAAATCCTATAGCATCTTTGACTTTTCTTTTACTTTTGACATATCCCCAAAATCCTTTTTTGTTGCTTTTGACGTCACTTGCAAGCCTTAATTCATTGTCAGCTTTAGATAATCTGATTTGTGCCCTGTAGGTTCTGCAGACGGCATTATATTCTTCTTTAGATATGCCTCCCTCTTTCCATTTGATAAACATTTCTTTCTTCCTTTTTAGCATGTGTTTAAGTTCTATGTTCATCCATCCTGGTTTCCTTAAATGCTTCCCATTCTTCCCTCTTTTCGGAATTGTTAACGATTGTGCTTTGAGAATCTCATTTTTCAAGATTTTCCATCCTTCCTGGACATTTTTGTCCTTAAGGATATCCAGCCATTGGATCCCTCCAATTCTCTTTCTGAGTTCTTTAAAATCTGCCTTTCTGAAATCTAACCTTGATGTCTGAGTCTTCACAGGTCTTCCTCCTCTTGTTATCCAAAATTCTAAAATAGCATGGTCACTACCTCCTAGAGTCCCAGCCACTCTTACCTCCTCCACCATTTCCTCCCTGTTTATGAGGATTAGATCCAAGGTAGCAGATCCCCTTGTTTTCTCCATTACCTTTTGGAAGATAAAGTTGTCAGCAAGAGAGGATAAGAATTTCCTGGACCTGTTAGTTTTGCCTGAGAGAGATTCCCAACAAATGTCTGGATAGTTGAAATCTCCCATGACCACTATGTCATATTTTTTGGAGAACTTGGCCATTTGATGCATAAAGAGTTCATCCATATCTTCAGCTTGCACAGGCGGCCTGTAGTAAATGCCTACAATGGTGTCCTTTCCATTGTTCTGTCCTTGTATTCTTACCCAAACAGTTTCCACAGAACTCCCAGTCTCTGAAGCGTCAATCTCTGTGCAGATATACGCTTTTCTAACATACAATGCAACACCTCCTCCTCGTTTATCAAGTCTGTTTCTTGCAAATAAGTTGTATCCTTCTAGCCTTGTATTCCAATCATGTGTATCGTCCCACCAAGTCTCAGTGATTCCAATGACATCATATTTCTTCTCCTGCGTTAGTAGCTCCAGTTCTCCTTGTTTGTTGCCATGCTTTGTGCATTCGTATAGAAACACTTTAGTTTGTGATTGGTTTCTCTTCCTTCAATATTTTTATTATGTAAATTTTTTTGTCTTTGTTCTTCCCCTTCACTTCTAATAGCAGAGTTCTCAATAGCATTTGTCAGGTGTATGGCTTTTGCTGGCGTTTTGCTTCCCTTCCCACATTGTTCTAGTTTAAAGCTCTCCTGATGAGTGTAGCAAGGCGACTTCCAAATACATGTTTTCCAGTCTTCGTAAGGTGCACCCCATCTCTAGCAAGTAGTCCATCGTATAGGTAATTCACTCCGTGATCCAGAAATCCAAATCCTTGCTGACGGCACCATCGACGTAGCCAGTTGTTCACCTGCAGAATCTTATTCACCTCCTTGTTCCATGGCCATCCACTGGGAGGATGGAAGAGAAGACCACCTGCGCTCCCAGTTCTTTCACTTTCTTACCTAAGTTTTCAAAGTCACTGCAGATGGTTTCCAGGTCGTTTTAGCGGTGTCATTTGTCCCCACATGTATTAGCAGGAATGGGTAGTCATCTTTAGGTCTGAAGAGTCCTGATATCCTGTCAGACACATCTTTAATTTTTGCACCTGGAAGACAGCACATTTCTCTTGAGGTTATATCCGGTCTGCAGATAGCGGCCTCTGTTCCTCTCAACAGGGAATCGCCCATGACAACAACTCTCCGTTTCTTCTTCACAACAGTTTTCTTTCTCCATTCAGGAGGACTCTGAGGGCTTACAAGGTTGTTTGTGGGCAAAGTCTTATCCTGATGTATTTCTTCATCGTTCTCCTGTGTAAGAGCCTGGTATTGGTTCCTGAGCAGAATTGGTGCTGACTGCCTCCTGATCCTCCTGCTTCTCTGGGTCACATGCTTCCATTCCTCTGTTTCTTCAGGTTGCACTTCAAATTTCTTCTCTTTCTGTACCATGAAGAGATAATTCTGCTCTGTCTAAGAACTCTTCACCTTCCTTAATGGTCTTCAATGTAGATAACCTCTCTTCCAGATTTTGCAACTTTTCCTCCAACAGGGACACAAGCTTGCATTTCTGGCATGTGAAGTTTGGCTTTTCCACTGGTAAGTCTATGAACATGTAGCAAGAAATGCAGCTCACCACATGGCTCCTAGCCTCTTCCATGTTCTTATTGTTCAAGAGATAATCAAGCGGTGAAATATAAGCCAAAACTCGCGCGCCTAGCGGCGCGCGGTTTACTGATGTCCTCCTTTCAGCTGCAACAGCCAAAATCCAGTGTTCCTTGAGCTCGCGGAGACTCTTCACTTATCCCAGAAGGCACTGGGAATATGCAAATTATCTCCTCGGGACTCCTCCCCTGGTTTACTGATGTCCTCCTTTCAGCTGCAACAGCCAAAATCCAGTGTTCCTTGAGCTCGCGGAGACTCTTCACTTATCCCAGAAGGCACTGGGAATATGCAAATTATCTCCTCGGGACTCCTCCCCTGGTTTACTGATGTCCTCCTTTCAGCTGCAACAGCCAAAATCCAGTGTTCCTTGAGCTCGCGGAGACTCTTCACTTATCCCAGAAGGCACTGGGAATATGCAAATTATCTCCTCGGGACTCCTCCCCTGGTTTACTGATGTCCTCCTTTCAGCTGCAACAGCCAAAATCCAGTGTTCCTTGAGCTCGCGGAGACTCTTCACTTATCCCAGAAGGCACTGGGAATATGCAAATTATCTCCTTGGGACTCCTCCCTGAGGACTCCTCCACAGAGTTAACTTCGCTTCAGGCAAGTTGGACTCACATACATTGGAAGTTAAGGAGGCCTCTAACCTGCTCAGCGGCTACCCGAGTGTGCATTCTCCACCCCGACCAGCTCCCCGGGATCTTCCTGAAACACCTTCAAGTAAAAGGTATGAAAAGAAACTGCATTGTGTGTGACTGAATCCTTATCTACACCCTGCATCATCACCATAGACTTCCAGGGACCAGTCTCACCTGTGGGAGACCTACCACCCAGCTGCCCCCATAACATCCCTGTGAAGATCATTATAGCAGCGCTGGTCCAATTAACCAGATACCACAGGTGGCGTCACGAACTACTTATCCTAATAATCCCCCGTAAATATTCCCTATTGCACGACCGCCAGGGCCACGGACCGAGCCACCGCTACCAGTGACAACTCCCATAGATTTCCATGGGCTCGGCTCCGAGTACCCCATAGCCTTGGTATCCACAATTGTGGTGCGTGTCGAAACAACTTTGGTGTCACGAACAGGATGCGAAACTTGCAATTGTGAGTCCTGTGTGCCTATTGAACTGTTCTATGCGAAAAAGACTGTTTGCTGCATTTGGCGCCAAATACCGCGATTTTACCGCCATATTGGCGCCCTGAGGCGCTGGTGAAGAAGGTGGGCGTGCATTCGTGGGCGTGTACCCCCTGAGGCGCGAAAGTTATGGCCGCCCTCTCCAAATGCTACTATAATGTGCGGTCCTGCCCTACTGCTAAAGAAATCCGCCTCCTCTTCATCCTCTATGCGAAGAGGAGGAGACGCAAATCCCGCCTCCACGGAAGAGACCGGACTGTTCCTGATGGAAACTACAGTCTGGCCTGGGACGAGGTGGCAGAAGGACAAGAGCAGCTATGCAGTGGAGCGGTGGAGCGCAGGCCCTGCTCCCCAGATCGGGACACTGACCCTGCCATGCTGGAGCTGCAGAAAGAGAATGCGGAGCTCAGAAGACTAATCCAGCGTCATGCCGACCTGGAGAAGACTGAGAGACGCTGGCGTGCCCAGATACAGCGGCTGCTGTGGGACGCAGTGTTCTCTCCCACAGACATCACCCCATCACTGGATTTTCCAAAGTCCCTGCTGAAGAAGGCTGAAGGACGACCGGAGGCTGCCCCAAAAGTGCTGTACCTGATCCCACCGATGGAGAGGTGGAGGAGAAGGAGGCTGAGGAGGCCCTGCCCGTTCCGGAGTGCCAGCCAGGCCAGGAGGCCGCAGCGGATTATGGTTCCCGGTAGGAACACCGGAGGGGTCCCAGACGTCCATGATGGAGCAGCGACAGCAGCAGGTTAGTGCGTTCCCAACTGAGCCATTGCGCACACCTGCTTCCTGCTCTGCATCACACCAGCATTGTGCATCCTATTTTGAATCGCAATCTGCATCCCAATCTGCATCGCCCCCTGCATACTCATCGGCGACCTACTTGGCATCGCAACCAGCGACCTACTTGGCATCGCCCCCTGCGACTATCGCAGCATCGCAACCAACATCACAAGCCAGATCTTACTCTGTGGCACCATCAGCAACGCCACTTGCGTCATACATGACGGAGGTACCCGATGGGACCTTAGTTAGAATGAGAACTGTGGCCACTCAAACGTTAATAGCAGGTCATGACATATTTGTAATGCGTTCTAAGGAACATCGCGTCGTTCCAGCCCCAGGAGTGGAAGACGTCATCGAAATTAGCAAGAAAAGTGAAGACCGGTAGGACCCAGACAGGGGTTTACCGTATCTAAAAATTGTAAAAAGTTGATAACAGAAGATTTGCCAATTTGCACTTTGTTTAGTAATGTGTATGAAGATGTTTTACATGTTAAGTAGAATACCCGGCTGGGTACTAGGTTAATGAGCTTAAAGAGTTTAAAAAGCTAACAAGTAAATGTGATGATTGCATAGTTTTGCATAAAATACCCCGGTTGGGTAAAGTAAGTAAAGCAAGTTAAATTATAATGTGAATACTGGAAATGTAAATATGTGTCCTTTACTATGCCAATGGACTGAGAGGCTGTGGACTGTGCCAGCCCAAAAACTTTCTAGTAAATAGTTGCGCTACGGTGCCTTATCTTGGTTTTACACAAAACCATTACTATCGCCTCTGAAGAAAAACCCGTATGGTGGGCCTAGAGTGAGGTCTGCAGTCAGAAGTCCTGCAGCCCACCCAGGACCTACGTGGGAGGTTTTTGGTGCGGGTCCTCCACAAGAATATTGTCTTGTATAATGAGTACGTCTTGATATTTTGATACTTTTGTATTTTTCCTAATGTACAAATTGTAACGTTCAAGAAGTCTTACCTCCCGGATGGGAAGAGTTAAAATGTTGTTGTTTAATGCAAAACAAAAATGTTTTTTTCTTTTTCTCTTTTACAGCCCGGGAGTGCTGTGTTTAACCAAGGGGGGATGTGTGGCCCAGCTATGTAAGGCACACACATAAAATCCAGGAGAATGCACAGGAAGGTAATCGCAAAAGCTTGTTATCATTCACTTCACTCACCCTTTCAGACACACCCACCAGGGGTGTAGGAGGGAGTGATACTTAGCAGAGCTCAGTCTGTTTCCTGTCTGAGAAGAGCTCGGACCAGTCAGTTTCCTGTCTTCAGACAGTGCAGTTCAGTCTCAGTCCAGTCTGGACTTGGAGGATACTGAGAGCTAGTCAGTGAGCTCTAGAAGAAAGCTGACATTACCATCGAAGCCACAAGTGCTTATGCTAAGAGCGAGAGCAGGGCGAAGGGCATAGTGGAGAAGACAGAGAGAAGTGCTTCAGGTATTGGATTGCCTGCACTAAATCACCGGACACCGGAGTCCGAAGCGTTGCTAGTGTTTCAAACATAGTAACAAGATAACCGGAGGCATCTGGACTACAGGTCGCAGAGAGCAGCCCTAAGTGTCGATACGTAATCGGAGTCAGGAGGGACAGGGACTTTTAGCAGGGCCCTGCATAGAAGGACTCTGTTCTCACCATTCAGAAGGCTCCACCACAATGTCGGCCGGGCTTGTCGGCTATTGAGAAAGCTGGAGATAACAGAGTTAACTTCGCTTCAGGCAAGTTGGACTCACATACATATTGAAGTAAAGGAGGCCTCTAACCTGCTCAGCGGTATCCCGAATGTGCATTCTCCACCCCGACCAGCTCCCGGGATCTTCCTGAAACACCTTCAAGTAAAAGGTATGAAAAGAAACTGCATTGTGTGTGACTGAATTCTTTACTACACCCTGCATCACCACCATAGACTTCCAGGGACCAGTCTCACCTGTGGGAGACTTACCACCCAGCTGCCCCCATAACATCCCCTGTGAAGATCATTATAGCAGCGCTGGTCCAATTAACCAGATACCACAGGTGGCGTCACGAACTACCTATCCTTATAATCCCCTGTAAATATCCCCCATCGCTTGACTGCCAGGGCCACGGACCGAGTCCCGCTGCCAGTGACAACTCCCATAGAAATCATTGGGCTCGGCTCCGAGTACCCCATAGCCCTGGTAACCACTTTAGTGTGGTGTGAGTCAGCAGGAAGCAGTCTCTGTACAGTGAAGCAGTCTCTGTAGAGGGGGTAGTCTCTGTAGAGGGGGTAGTCTCTGTACAGTGGAGCAGTCTCTGTAGAAGGGAGCAGTCTCTGTACAGTGAAGCAGTCTCTGTACAGGGGAGCAGTCTCTGTATAGGGGGTAGTCTCTGTAGAGGGGAGCAGTCTCTGTACAGTGGAGCAGTCTCTGTACAGTGGAGCAGTCTCTGTAGAAGGGAGCAGTCTCTGTAGAGTGGGGAAGTCTCTGTACAGTGGAGCAGTCTCTGTATAGGGAGCAGTCTCTGTACAGTGGAGCAGTCTCTGTACAGTGGAGCAGTCTCTGTAGAGGGGGTAGTCTCTGTACAGTGGAACAGTCTCTGTATAGGGAGCAGTCTCTGTACAGTGGAGCAGTCTCTGTACAGTGGAGCAGTCTGTAGAGGGGAGCAGTCTCTGTAGATGGGGTAGTCTCTGTACAGTGGAGCAGTCTCTGAAGAGGGGAGCAGTCTCTGTACAGTGGAGCAGTCTCTGTAGAGGGGCTAGTCTCTGTACAGTGGAGCAGTCTCTGTATAGGGAGAAGTCTCTGTACAGTGGAGCAGTCTCTGTACAGTGGAGCAGTCTGTAGAGGGGAGCAGTCTCTGTATAGGGAGCAGTCTCTGTACAGTGGAGCAGTCTCTGTAAGGGGGTAGTCTCTGTACAGTGGAGCAGTCTCTGTATAGGGAGCAGTCTCTGTACAGTGGAGCAGTCTCTGTACAGTGGAGCAGTCTCTGTACAGTGGAGCAGTCTCTGTAGAGGGGGTAGTCTCTGTACATTTGGAGCAGTCTCTGTATAGGGAGCAGTCTCTGTACAGTGGAGCAGTCTCTGTACAGTGGAGCAGTCTCTGTACAGTGGAGCAGTCTCTGCTGTCTGTGTAAAGAGCTCTCTGACAGATGAGAACAACTGTGAACAGAAAACAGCCTGACTCCCCAGTGTGAACAGTCGGAGCGGCTGGTCCTTTTGGTCCCCGGGAGGCGTCTGCCTCTATCATTGCTTGTTACATTGCAGTTATAGTTTGATGGCCGCCTCCGGGGACACTTGACGTTTGTCTCATTTTTCTTTACCTGTGTCTGTTCCTCCGATGAACGAGATCCGAGCTCCTTACATGAGAACACTATGTTTTTGGGAAAAATGTTTGAAGAATAAAACGAATGGAAACAGGACCTGTCAATCATGACACAGCCCCTCCCACATTTAGCCGTGTAAACCCTGGGGGCCGCTGGGAAGGTTTTCTGTATGTTTTTTTACATGTGTAGTGGTCTAGCTGTTATTGTGATGTGTCGGCACGCCTCGTTCCTCCTGGACATCTCGTATGTAAAACTCTACCTTTAATTAACATTGTTATGTAATCTGACAGCAGCATGATGTAGGGGCTGAGACCCTGATTTTCTGGGTGCAGTAAGTGTGATATGATCAGTTTTTTTCTGCTGCAGATCTAGCAGAGCTCAGATGTTGAGTCGTGTATAAAGCAGACCTCAGCTTTCTGTGTACAAGGTATAGCGACACAGCTGCCAATCAGTGGTTGGACGAGGAGGCATGAGGTCAGTTGTCCTGCAGTGATAATCTCCTGCTGATAAAACCTTGATTGTATGGAAACAGCAAAACACGGCCAGGTAACACATCCCTGAAATCAGAGTCTCTGCTCCTACATCATGCTGCTCTCAGATTACGTAGCAAAAACCTGAGAACTTCCCTTTAACACATGAACTTGAAAACGTATATACTTACTGTCCATGAGTTGATACAAATGACAATAAACAGATCGGTCCGCAGCTGCTTGTTAGTGGTTTCCAATTATTAAAAGCAACATGTAAGAAGAAGTAATAATAGCAAAAAAAATGATTTATTAATAAAAAGACAACTAGACGGGTAACGACACACCATAGATCCAATATTAATAGAGAGTGGAGCGCCCCTTTAAAGACTTAACCCCTTCCCGTACACTTAGTATCCTGCCTTGATCCGTGCTATGTCAGCCTCATGTATCAGTCTACCTAAAAGTAAGTGCCATAATTGCTCCACGTACAAACATTCATTTTGCACATCTAATCAGCGGAGGTTTAACCAGACCCTAAAATTAGCTCCACTTATTAGACCGAGCAAATGCCAAGGAAACATCACGTCCCTTTCATGTCTCCTCCTGAAAATGTTTCCACAACTCTCCGACACTCCGAACTCACGGATCTGATGATGCGTCTAATATCAGGAAAGGAGCAGAACTTTACTTAATCGGATCTTTCGGGATCACTGCCGTTGTAGATCCCTGCGAGATCTTCAGATCTTCGGGTTTGGAGACTCGCGTCATAGACCGGATGAGACTTAGCACCAAAAGATGGGGAGACTGGAAGACCTGAAGATGGGGAGCTGTGACGACGGAGCGGCGAGGGGCTAAAGGCCGGTACAATTATTTATTGTTTTTTAACCCCTTCTCTCCCCTCCGTTTATTATGCGCTGGGGTCTGGAGAGACCTTACTTCTTTTTGGGACACTTCGATTGATCACCAAGTCCAGTAGATAATTGCAATCCGCCACGCGTTTCAGGTTCCTCTCCCTCTTTTAACTCTTGCACTGCTGACAAACGGAGGCAGCAGGTGACACGACATATAAAAAAAAACATAGAAACAAAAGTTCCGGAGTCAGAAACTGACGACACAAATCACCTTTTGTTTTACAAACTTCAGAATTTTCTAAAACCAATAAATGTAACAAAAAAAAGATACAAATTTGATATCGCCGTAATCGTACTGACACGGAGAATGAAGCACCAGGTCATTGTCAATGATCATTGAGCGCATTAAAACCCAAATCCAAAAAGCAGTTGAGGAATTGTAGGGTTTTTTTCACCACTTCGCTGCTCCTTTAATTTTTTTCACCTTTTTTCATTACAATATATGGAAAAATGAATGATGCCATTAAAAACTACAACTTGTCCCATAAATAAACAGGCGCTTGTATGACGATGGAAAAATAGAAAAGTGATGTCTCTGGGAAGAAAGGAGAAAAAAAAACTGAAAGAGCAGAAAAGAAAATACAAATAAGCAGATACTCAGAATTCCCCATTTGGGGAGGAGAAGCCATTTTTCTTTTTATTGCTTTTTGCTATTTGGTTTTGTTTTTTAATTATTCAAAATGGAACATGAGGTTCATGATTTCTGGCCCCAAATAAAAAAAAATCTCTTTGGACCTGATTCATTGTTGCGTATTATTTTTCTTTTCTGTTTCGTTTAAATTTTATTTTCCAGCTGTTTTTTTGTTTGCGCCTTTTTAACATCTATCTTATATGTGTCATCAATTGCAAACAGGATTTGGGATTTCCAGCGGTTGAGATGTTTTCTGATGATTCGTCAATTACAACTCCAATTTTTTTTTTTTTCCAAATTTGACCTCAAATGTTCTCCAAGACCACACCGTTCCCCATTTTTGTTTTTTAAATTATTTTTAAAGTCACATTTCGTTTTTGTTCCAAATTCTTCAAACTAACGTATGCGGTACATAAATTTTATGTACCTTTTTTATGACTTTTTTTTTTTATAAACAAAACTCAAATGTTCAGCCAAAATGATCCAAAATTTGTGCAAAAAAAATAAAAAATCCAAGCAGGCGTACATAAAATTATTCTGTGGGGGGGAACTAAAGAACATTTATGCAAAAAAAATAGTGACTTTTTAATAAGTCACTATTGATTAATTATCTAAAAACATCTGGAAACCCCAAACCTGGCCCATATGGGAACATAAAAAAAAAATGGCGAAACGCATAAAATAGAAGTGGCGCAAATTAATAGAGGAATAAGTTGTAGATGAAAAGCATAGAAAGGGGGCAAAATAATGCAATAATATATCGGCACATCGTGCTGGTGCACAGTATAGCGGGAGGTCATTTCGCTTTTTTTTTAAGTCAATGCTTCTAGCGATATTGAGCTGCGGAAACATCTCGTTGAGTCATCGGGGCCGCGATCTAATAGTCTAGATGGGATTTAATGACTTTCCATTATGATTCTTATAAAGTTCACCATTAATCCATTTCCTCCGCGTTGGCGTTCTGCGGCTGAGAAGAACATACGGCGGTGGTGCGTCCTCCGCGCACAGTGTCTGCTAGGATTACAAGGATACTTGTTGAAATTGTTTTATGCCAAAGCATTAATTAAGTATAAACTAATCAGTTCATTTGCCGGCAGTCGAGACAGATTTCATTCATATTGCGACTCTTCTGGGACAGCGGCTCATTATTCCAGAGAAACCCGGACGTGCGCACCAGCATTTATCTCGCCTGCACATGAGACCGTCCTGCATGGATAAGAGGCCCTAATTAATGAGGGTTCAGGAGAAGACCTTCCTCCTAGACATCGGGTCTCCATCCTGCTGGTCTCTAGCAGGCGGCCAGGTGAAGTTTTGAACTACACAGGTTCCATAATGATCTGTGCCATTATAATAAATGCTCCGGCACAATATAATCTAAGCTGTGCTGCTATACATCTCAGCTGATGTACGACACTAGGGGGCGCTATCAGCTTTGTGGGGTTAGCTGCCCCCAGAGGTTTCAGTCTCAGGTCCAAGAAGCCAAAGAAAAAACTACTGGGAAAAAAGAGGGCGATCCGGACCCCTGAAAAACTCTAATGTAAAAAGTTCTGCAGAAATTATTGAGTTACGTTAAAAATAAAATAAAAAAAAAAAAAAATTACAAAAAAAAATCCATAACACTAAACTATCCTAGACCACCAAGAGTATTAAGGGCTGTGCACACATTGCGGATTTGCCTGCGGATTTTTCCGCGCCAAAACCGCACCTCTTGGCAGAAACCGCAGGCGCGATTCTGACGTGGTTTTTGGCGCGGTTTTTCATGCTTTTTCTTCGATGCGGTTTTGACAGCTAAATAAAGATATGCTGTTTAACAAAAAAAAAAAAGTTTGTGATGTCATTTCTTGTCCACCTCCTCTTTTACATTTGTCCAACGCACACTCCATTACACACACAGATAGAGATAGGCCGGCGTCACACTGCGAGTTTGATACGAGTAAGTCGCACGACTTTCTCGCATCAACACCGGCACGGCCGCCCGCTCTCGGACCCGAGTGTAGGCTGCATGTATTTCTATGTTCATGTATTTCTATGCAGCCGCACACTCGGGTCCGAGAGCGGGCGGCCGTGCCGGGTGTTGAGCGTGCGACTTACTCGCATCACACTCGCAAGTGTGACCGCCGGAATAATAGATTAGTAATAATAGATAACAGTAGTAGTAGATAGATAGATAGATGAGATAGATAGATAATAGAATAATAATAGATAGAAAATGGATAATAGATAGTTAGAAATATATATATAGAGAGATAGATATATAGATGACAGAAAGATATATAGGTAGATAGATAGATAAAATGGTACATAAATAGTTAAAGACACACACGACACACACACAAAATAACGCAATAGTTAATAAAAATAAAAAAAAAGGAAAAAAATGGCATGGGCTCCCGCGCAATTTTCTGCACCAGAGCGGGAAAGCCGACAGCCGGGCCAATATTTCTAGCCTGGGAAGGGGTTAATACCCATGGATCTTCCCAGGCTATGAATATCAGCCCGCAGCTAGCCTTCACTGGCTATTAAAATAGGGGGACCCCCAAAAAAAAATTACATGGGGTCCCCCTATAATTTATAGCCAGAAAGGCTACGCAGACAGCTGCGGGCTGATATTCATAGCCTAGGAAGGGGCCATGGATATTGGCGCCCCCCTGGCTAAAAA